>JAULAV010003634.1:0-58436 GCA_030789695.1 Scilla litardierei
CTTTCCCTTCCAATTCAAAAGCTCCTCCCGGTTGTATGAGCTTAATGGTGAATGGTCCGGAACATCGCGATCTCAATTTTCCGAGAAAGAGGCGGAGCTGGGAATTGAATAGGAGGACTTTATCTCCGACCTTGAAGTCCGCGACTGTGATGCGTGCGTCGTGGAGGATTTTAGTCCTTTCCTTATAAATCCTTGAGCTCTCATAGGCATTACGTCTAATCTCATCAAGCTCATTAATGTCTAAGAGTCGCCTCACCGCTGTACTCTTGTAGTCATAGTTGAATGTCATAATAGCCCAATATACGCGGTGCTCCAACTCTACCGGCAAGTGACAAGCTTTCTCATAAACAAGTCGGTACGGTGTGGTGCCAATAGGAGTGCGAAAGGTCGACGATAAGCCCATAGTGCATCGTCCAATTTCATTGACCAATCTTTTTTAGATCTATCTACGGTCTTTTCTAGAATTTGCTTGATTTCTCGGTTCGACACCTCCACTTGGCCACTCGTTTGGGGATGGTATGCCATGCCAACTCTATGATTCACCCCATATCTTTTCAACATGGCTTCAAATTTGTTCTCTACAAAGTGGCTTCCCCCATCGCTTATCAAAGTACGAGGCACTCCAAAGCGTGGGAAGATGTTATGCTTGAAAAACTTGGATACCACCCTCGCATCATTAGTAGGGGTCGCAATGGCTTCCACCCATTTAGAGACGTAGTCCACGGCTAGTAAGATATACTTGTTTCCTTTGCTTGACGGAAAAGGTCCCATGAAGTCCCCTCCCCAACAATCGAATAGCTCAACTTCTAGAATGGGCCTCATCGGCATCTCGTTTCGCCTTGATATATTTCCGGTCCTTTGGCATCAATCGCATCCCTTGACGAAGTCAAGTGTATCCTTGAACATGGTCGGCCAAAAGAATCCGCATTGTAATATCTTAGCGGTGGTCTTAGATGAGGCGTGATGTCCCCCGCATGGCATACCATGGCAATGCAAGATGATAGACGCGGCCTCCTTCTTAGAAACACATCTCCGAATAACACCATCCTTGCAAATCTTGAAGAGATACGGATCTTCCCAAAAATAATTTCGGACTTCGTGCATAACCTCCTCTTTTGTTACGTGGGCATTCCGTATGGTTTTATCCCACAAGCCAATTAATTGACGAAATCCGCATACCAAGGCACCTCTCCGGGCCTTATGGCATATAGCCTCTCATCAACAAAGGTGTCATCGATAGGTAGGCTCTCGTTCTCCTCGCCGCGAACAAGCCTAGATAAGTGGTCCGCCACTACATTGTTCGTTCCCTTCTTGTCCCTAATCTCCAAGTCAAATTCTTGCAACAAAAGTATCCATCTTATCAATCTTGGTTTTGCCTCTTTCTTGCTTAGAAGATACTTCAATGCCGCATGGTCGGTGTGGACAATAACCTTTGATCTAAGGAGGTAGGAACGGAACTTCTCGATGGAGTAGACAACCGCTAAAAGCTCTTTCTCGGTGGTAGTATAATTTTTCTGCGCGTCGTCCAATGTCTTGCTAGCATAGAATATAGCATGAAGCTTCTTGTCTTTCCTTTGTCCTAGCACCGCTCCGATGGATTGGTCACTTGCATCACACATGAGCTCGAAGGGAAGGCTCCAATCCGGCGGTTGCATGATGGGGGCGGAGATGAGTGCTTCCTTCAACGTATTAAATGCTTGCAAGCACTCTCCTGAAAAGACAAAGGGGGCATCTTTAGCAAGTAAGGAAGTGAGTGGTCGGGCAATTAGGGAAAAGTCTTTGAAAAAGCGGCGATAAAACCCCGCATGACCAAGGAAGCCTCTAATGCCCTTTACATTAATAGGATGAGGGAGTTTTTCGATTACCTCAACCTTCGCCTTATCAACCTCAATCCATCTAGAGGACACAAGATGCCCAAGCACTATCCCCTCGGTGACCATAAAATGACATTTTTCCCAATTAAGGGTGAGATTGTTTTGTTGGCATCGTTTGAGAACTTTGGTAAGATTAGCCAAACAAGAATCAAACTCACTTCCATACACAGAAAAATCATCCATGAAGACTTCCATAATATTTTCAATGTAATCAGAAAAGATTGATGTCATGCACCTTTGGAAAGTGGCGGGAGCATTACAAAACCCAAAGGACATTCTACGATAGGCATATGTGTCATAGGGACAAGTAAAAATAGTCTTTTCTTGGTCATCTTCATGCAAAGGGATTTGAAAGAATCCCGAATACCCATCCAAATAACAAAAGTATTTATGTTTAGCAAGGCGTTCAAACATTTGATCAATGAAGGGTAATGGGTAATGGTCTTTTCGGGTGGCCTTATTCAGTTTCCTATAATCAATGCACATTCGCCATCCCGTGACGGTGCGTGTAGAAATGGGTTCTCCCTTGCCGTTTTTTACAACGGTCATTCCTCCTTTTTTAGGAACGACGTGAACGGGGCTAACCCACCGGCTATCAGAGATGGGATAGATGATACCGTCTTCAAGTAATTTAAGAATCTCTTTCTTAACCACCTCCTTCATGTTAGGGTTCAACCGCCTTTGAGGCTCTATGGAGGTCGCGTCAGTGTTTTCCAAATGGATTCTATGCGTGCAAAGCCTGGTGCTTATTCCCTTAAGATCAGAGATAGTGTAGCCGAGGACATCCTTGTGACTCCTAAGGACGTCTAGGAGTCTTTCAAGTTGATCATGGGTGAGGTGGGCATTAACAATCACCGGAAAGGTCAATTTACTACCCAAGAAAGCATACCTCAGATTCGGTGGTAATTGTTTTAGCTCTACCTCAGGAGACGTTGTACCCTCTACTTCCTCTGCTTGTGAGAGTTCGGCTTCTTCATCAATATCTGAGTCTAGTTCCTGCTCATGCAGTGCGCTCTCGTGTGGAGGCTCAAATTCGCTTCTTGGTGAGGACGGTGCATCGGAATAGATGCTGCACACCTCTGTGTGGGCATGGATGTGGTCACCATTGTGCTCTGGTCCAAGCCTGAGATCAATAGATGTGTCAATGAGTTCACAAATATAGGAGTAAGGGTCGTAGAGTGTGCTTCCCTGAATCTCAGCTTGATCAATGGATTCCTCGGAAGAGTAGTACTCTTCGATGCATGTTCCGCCATTTTCAAAACATAACTTGCCGTCCATCACATCAACTCTGATGTTGCCCTCTATAGTCCCTTCCAGGGAGATTTGATCCATCACAAAGATGGCAAATTATTGCTCGATGGGGTCCTCGATATCAACGGCGAATGCCCCTGTGGCATGGACCTCATCAACAAGTTCTTTAAGAAGGCTCGCAAAGGAGTCATCGTCTCCCTGGCTTGACTCAGTCATTAACATTGCCTCCCCCATGTTCCTGTTAAGATCTTATGGAGAAATATGGGAAAGCAAGTAAATTGGGCAGCAAACAGAGTCAAAAAAAAGGAAAAATAAAGAAAGAAAGATGGATAGATGGTGAGAGATAACCGGGTGGTCAAAATCAAAAACCGTCAATAGCCCCTCCCTGGCAACAACGCCAAAAACTTGATCGCTCCAAACTGCAACCCTAGAGCACAACCTAGTATGGCGCAAATACACGGAGATAAATCCCCGGCAACGGCGCCAAAAACTTGGTCGGGCCCCGGATATACACCCGGGGTACGATTGTAGTCTTACCGCAAGCGCACGACGTAGTGGCAAGCGGGTATCGAACTCAGGGAGGAACAATGACGGTGTCTCGTTCTAATCACCTAGCTATCGAAATGGTCAAGAATAATTTGGGGTAAAATTGTCACAATCGTTCGTATATCTATAGAAATATCAATGGAATAAAGCGCCTAGAGATAGGGAATCCCCGCTACGAACCGTATCCCATCGTTGTGATTCGTAGGTTACGTCATTGCTAGACTTGAATTTTAGGTGAACTAGTCGCAACTAAATGTAGAACCAAGCTCACGCTCTCGCGCTATTGCCGGTCTATAGCGAACTTAGGGTAGGGCCCAATCTCTTGCAAACCCTAACCTAAGCCGCTAGCATTAGGATCGACATCATCGTTCAACCGTATCTCGAGCCTACTCTCGTGCAAACTCGAGCTACGACCTAGGTTGAGATAGTTCCTACCCGTCCAATCTCTTGCAAACGGGTATAGGTATAGAATTACGATTGAAAACCCTAGCCTTGTTCCAATCTCTTGCAAACCAATTCTAGAAAAGTCCAATCGTAAATCTAAATCGAATTTCTAGGGCTTCCTATCAATTGGGATCCAATCTCTTGCAAATCCCAATCAATATGAATCCCTAGCTATCCGTAATCAATCAATCCCAACCTAACCCTAATCAATTCTAGCAAGAATTTCACCAGTTCATCATAATTTAGAAATAGGGTTCATATGGTTCATCCATATGCCCTAGGACAATAAAACTACTCACTAATCATCATGCAATTCATAAGAAATTCAATAGAAAATTCAGCACAATTCTTTGCAATAGAGAAATTATCAATAAAAATGGAGTTTTTGACAAGAAGAGAGACAAACCAATGAGAACCCAATAGCATCCAACAAAAATAACCTTTTAATCTTCAAGAGAAAAGCTAAATCTATTGGTCTAAAAAGCTCTCTAAAAAAGGCTGCCAAAAGTGTCAAAAAGTTCTCCTAAACTAGGGCAAAAATTTGGTTTAAGTACCCCTCAAAATCGCCCAAAAAATCGTGACAAAAATGCCTCAGCGCAGCTCAAAAATCGCAGTTTACGCAGCAGGCGGGGCGGTTCACTCGGCCGAGTGACAAACCCTGTACAATTACAGTAAGTTCGGGATTTTGGGGGTCTGTCTTCGGAAGGTGACTCGGCCGAGTGGCTTTACTCACTCGGCCGAGGGGAAATTCTTGCTCGACCGAGTCGGAATCGTCAAAAGCCTGTACATTTACAGTAAGTTGGCCTCTTTTGAAGTGGAATTTCCCATGCCACTCGGGCGAGAGGATTTCCATGCTCGGCCGAGTGGACTATCGTCACTCGACCGAGTGCACGCCGATTTCCTTCTGTTGATGCGTGTCCGTTCTGGTCGGCCGAGTGGTCTTCTGGCTCGGCCGAGTGAGTACTTCACTCGGCCGAGTGAGATGCTGCAAATGCCCATTCTTCATCTTTTCGCTTCCTCGTCGCTCCTACGACGTTCCTTCTTCCTCCACTTCTCTTCCATCACCGAATAGCCCTCAAAAGAGCCTCAGGTGACACTCCGGAGTGGGTGCAAATCCTCTTGATCTCAAAATCACTCCGAATCGCTCCATATCTCCTGAAATACGACAAAAACAAGAAATCGTGAAAAGCATCGTAATATTGTCGAATAATCGTGAAAAACACGATATGAGCGATCAAAGTGGCATGCAAACATGTAGAAAAAGGGTGTAAAATATGGAGCGATCAGTAGGAGGTGGGGGGAGTGATCGGTTGGAGGGGGGAAGGTGGAGTAGCTCGGGCGAGGGGATGGAGTTGTGCAAAGCAGGTGGCGCTCGGGGGATAGATTGGGCGAGTTAGGGCTTCGCTCGCTCGAACTCCGGGAAAGAGTCGAGCAAGCAGCTGAATCATAAATAGGAGCGTCTCTCGACCGCTCGTGTGAGTTGATTGGAGTGTGGTCCCCCTTTGCCTTAGGCTTAGGCCGCGTCTAGACTTGATCGCTCGGTCGAGCGAGTACGGTCACTCGACCGAGCGGTTTGAAAATTTCCATTGCCAGAAGCTCCTTCCATTGGGATCTCGCTCGGTCGAGCGCATGATGGGCTCGACCGAGCGATTTGGAATTTCAAGATTTCTAGCCTTGTGCCATCATGTATTTCTCGTCGATCTTCGAATCCAGCTCCACGTCCGTGCTTCTCTTTCTCATTTGGCGTCATGACCATCGAGTCCCTGTCAAAATCAATAAGCATCAGCTATTTATAGATTTTAGAATTTTTTGTAATAAAAAATCTAAAAAAATCTAACTAAAACCGAAATGCGGGGAAGTAGGTCGGGTTGCCTCATGCCAAGCACTTGTTTAAGTTTGTTAGCTCGACCCCTGCTGCTCCGTGAGGAGATATGTTGGGTGCACGCGAGATGCACCCATCGTTCTTCCGGACCAACCCTTGTAGGGCTGGTTGGTCAAACGACTCCTCCGGACCCTTAGGGGTCAGCTTGTCCTCTTTCCTCTCCGGTCCTTGTCTCTCTTTGGGACGCCCCATAGATGCTGTAGCTACAAGGTTTCTGATCTTCACGACGTCCGGGTCGTGATCCTCCATAGCGAGCAAAGCGTGCTCGCGCGTCATCAGTCTGTCGTCTGGATCCTCATCCAAGACATGTGATGTGCCCATATTTTTCATGTATTTACTGCATCATTTCATATTATATTCGCCATCCAAAGTTCATATTTATATATATTATCATGCTTATAACGTTATATTCGAGTTTCGTATAGAACTGTGGATTTTCAGGAGCTTTGGAGCGAATTGGAGCATTTATAGGACATGAATACATCCGAGATGTGCAGAGCATCATTGACAATGTCCAACAAGTGTTGGCAAGGCGAAGAAGAAGTTGGAGGAGTATAGGAGAAGAGAACGAGAGTTGAGAGCTCTAGGGGCACTTGGAGCTGATTTCCCAGTCAGCTCAGTCGATCGGCTCAGCATTCGGCCGAGCTGATACTCTCATTACCACAGCAGAGCTAATACGCAGCACTCAACCGAGCAGACCTTCTACTCGACCGAGCTAACTCCAAAAAGAACGACTATTTTGAGCCACTCTCCCAGCACTAAAGCTCGATCGAGCAAGCATGGCGACTCGACCGAGTAGAGCTCCTACTCGACTGAGCACAAATTAAAACATAGCAGTGTTTGAGGAGAATTTCAGCCTACTGCAGCTCGACCAAGTGGAGGAGCTACTCGACAGTGTAGCCCGCCTCAACCCAGAGCCAAAGCAACAGCAAAGCGGAAGCCACATGTCAGCTCAACTGAGCGGCGCCGCTACTCGACCGAGTAGAGCACCGTGGCCAGACTATTTGGTGGGCCCAAGTGCCTATATTTTCTCATTTATTTAGGGTCTCTACCCCTTGTATATAAGCACTATTTTTACCCTACTTTGAGAGGCTACTATTTTCCTTGATTTAGTTTTAGTTTTTTTAAAGAGAGCTTTTCTTAGCGGTCGCAATTTTGTAGAAGACAAAGATTGAATTTTTATCTATTGCTTTTGCTTGGAATCTTGAGTCCTTAATTCTCTGCGATTGTCTATTGCACTGCACCGTTTTGGTAACGATTTCTAATCTTCTATTGCTTGCTTTAAAGACTTCTCTTATGATAATTGATTACGGTTCAATATTGCATATTTTATCCCTCATTAGATGGCATTTTGTGCATAATTTGTGTTCATTTTGGCTCCGTTACACGCATTTTGATGATATCACTTAATATTGGAGCTTACCGTTACATATGCATAAAACGCAATTTTTACAGCTTATTTGCATCCTCATCTTGTCTCCTATTATTTTTCAGTTGAAGTTCGTGAAGTTCCGATTCCAACATATATTTTTTTCAGAATTTTTGGAGGTCAGAGCAATTTACTGCATTTTTTGGAAGACATTGTGACGGTGCTGAAAATTTCTGGTCTGGAAATTCTGCTATTTCCCTCTTGTGCAGAATTCTGCTATCATTCCAGTGTATATTCTGGCCTAGTGATATTTTTCATTCGTAGTAAAGTTTGTTACGGTTCTATCACCGCCTGGAACATGTCATTCCGAGGTCGGATGATATTTCTAGAATTTTCGCAAGACATGGTGATGGTGCTGAAATTTTCTGTTGCTTTGAGCATTGCTTGCGGGTTTGGGCCAAAATCCGACCCGTTTGGCTTATTTCCAGACCCAAATTGCTGGGTTTATTCCTTGGGCCTTCCTTCCCTCTATCTCCCTCATTCCACTCTCCTTCTTCTTCATTCTTAGGGTCAAAGGCCATTGGAGAGGAGCAAGAAAGCTTGGAGGAGCACTTGGGTGGGGCTTTTGTTTTCCTTAGATAAATCTTGGTGAACTCTTTCCCCTTCTTTGTGTATTTGGATTTGGATTTGTAACATATTGGATGATGTTTTTAGAAGTAAAAATCGTTTTTTATGTTATGAGTAGCTAGATCTATCTCTTGTGTGTTGTGTGGTGATATTTGGTTGTTGGGCTTTGGTATTTCAATCTTGCATGTTTTAATGATTATGTGTTAGATTGTTGAGATATACTTTGAATTAGGAACCCTAGTGGGTATTCCTAGAGTGGAGTTTGCCTAGTAGTACCACTCATGCATGCTTGGATGTTTATTATCTCGATTTTCCATACCCTACTTTCATTGTACACCAAGTGTTCCATAAAATGCCCTATCCACCGATTGCTCATTCCTTAGCCGGAAAGACAATTGAGTTATCCTCGGATTGAACCCATATGCTTAACAACCACATTCCCATATACCGCAGAAGCTTCCTCACCTATTTACCTCTCCAATTCTCGAACCATAGGATGTTGATTTGGTAGATGATCTCACCCACATTTTCACACACTTTTCCACCGTTAGCTTTATTGTTTGTAGCTTCGCCATAGTCTCTTCTTTATTAATTGAATTCTTGATTGCAAAGCGACTTATCCCCATGATCCGACCCGGTCTCACCGGATATAAATTTATTACTTGATGTCCTCCTACACTTGGGAGTAGCGCTCAAGCATCACATACTTGAGACACGTTCAAGCAATTGGCACCGTTGCCGGGGACAACAGTTTTTGCATTTACATTTTCGATTGATTTTGGAAATTTTGGCGAGATACTTCCCACTATTAGTGTGAGTCTTTTTCGATTCTTTATTTTTCACTTTTTGATTTGAGATTTCTTTATTTTTCAACTTATTGAGTCATTTGCTTGTTTATTTTCATTTTCTTCAACAACAAAAATTTAAAAAATGGCATCACCTTCAAACATTTCATGCATTGACTTGGAGGATATCCCACCTACACCTTTCTTTCATGATTCGGAGTGGGAGAACCCTCATTTACATATGAAAAAGTTTGAAGAATGGATGTATTGTTGTCTTGGTGGGAACATTTGTGATGATTGCATATATTTTAGATTCTTCCACTATTATTTGCAAGATAATGCTAGATTGTGGTTTAATTCATTGTCTCTCGACTCACATTTTACTTGGTTGTCATTTCAGACTGAATTTCTCCGAGTGTTTTTGCCTATTTTCTTGGAGCAGGTACAGGGGCGACAGGCCATGGAGCAGCATATAGCGAGCTTTACCCAAGCTGATGGAGAGGCCTACCATCAGGCTTGCAGAGGTTCAGTGATTTGATGTTTGCATGCAAACATCGTTGTTTCCACGAGGATCATCTCCTGCAGATATTTTATACATGGTTATCACCATCTGGGCGATATTTCGTGCAGATGAGCTGAGGTGGAGAATTCTTTGATTATTCGACCGATGATTCATTGTGTTACCTGAGGGACCTTGTTGAGTATGAGGATGCAGTCCAACAGGTTCAGGACCAGCCTGAGGAGCCAACCGTGGGCTCATTCCAATGTGACCCATGGTAGAACAAGAAGAACATGATGATGGGGTGCATCGGAGCTAAGTAGAGGAAGCTGAATGTCCACATCTTGAGGAGCCAGAGGAGATGGATGATTGGGTGTGTATCGACCATGTTGATGACATGATGCATTTCTTTATTGGTGGTGATGTTGAGGTGAAGGCATACGAAGGCAGGAGCGAGATTGATGATTTTGGAGAGCCAGATTCTTGTTTTCCACCTACGTCTTATTCCCATTTTGAGGTGTACGAGTGCATGGGATGGACTGCTGAGATGGCTTACTTTGAGGAGGAGGATGATGATATGGGCGAGGGAGTGAGTTTACATACCATGACGGAGCTCGATCTAGACGTTCCTCCTACTTCAGTGCAGCAGATCATATTCCCTTCACCTTAGGATGCGCACCAGGCCTCATCCAGGATGATTTTCAGGACAGCCTGGGGATGACGGCAGAGCCTATACTTCTTGACAGCAAGGATGAGGAGAGCGAAGGCGAATGCGAAATGATTTATATCGAGCCTGAGTTTTCTTTTTCTCCAGATTTGTCTCTGCAGCCAGTTCCTTCTCGTCCTGAGATCGTGCATCAACCACATCCTAGCGCCATTATTCAGGAAAGTTTCCACCATATCATGCCTTGCATTTCTGAATCCCAATTTGCACTTCTGCACATTTTTGATTCAGATTGTCATCGTTTACATTTAAATTCTTTTTCTGACGAACCATTTTGGAATGCTTTTGTTGCATGGCATGAGGACACAGATTGGATTGATGCAGCTCGTCTCCCATATGACACATATTATCCAAAAAGGACGCTTGGATTTGCATTGCTGGAAACCAAGGAGGCCGGTGGAGGCCTAGCTCCAAAGCAGCCGGCAGAGGAGCAAAATGAGCTGATAGAGCAGCTGCCTTCACTGTTGTACATCCGAGATCCACCTTTTGACCGCGGTGATTTCTATCCAGTAGTATAGATAAATAAAATAAATGTTTTATTGTATTGCTTTCGTATGATTTTCTTTTCTTTTCTAGTATCTTTTGCCGATATCTAATACTCTTCCCACATTGAGGACAATGTGTATTTTAAGTTAGGGGGAGAGTTTTAGAATCTTTATAAATGCTAGGATTTTTGCTTAGAATTTTTTTGACATCCATTTTGCCATCACCCAATATCGTGCATATATATCATTTACCATCCTTGCTCACTTGCTAGCTCTATGCTTAATCCCTTAAATGCTTCATATTCATGCGTACATTTGGATTCAAACTTTATTTTCAAATCCTAAATTGTGATTGGCATGCATTTTATTGCTTTTTCTTCATGGGATCAATTTTAATATGCCATTTATGATGTGAGTGCATAACTCCATGAATTTTGTCTTTAAAATGGGTTAAATTAGTTTTGAAGAAGCTTTGCGATTCATGACTATGGATTAAGCCAATTGAGTAGAGTAGTTTTCAATTCGATGGGTTTTGATTATGTGCATAGTGTGGTTGGTTGGTGTGTTGAAAAAAAAGAAAGCAAGCAAAAAAGAAAGAAAAAGAAAAAGAAAGTAAAAGTAAAAGAAAACAAAAAAGAGAAAGAAAAAGAATAAGTGCATCGTTCTTTTAGTTTTTTCGAGTAGCCGGGTCATCGTGCCTCAAGAAGCAATGGGGATTCGTGTCGAAAGATAGGATTTAGGGGAGTGCACGAGAAAAGAATAAGTGAATCTTAGGTGATTCTGGTTATTAGGTCCGAGGGGTCCTTTTTGGCCCAATGCCCTAAAATCATCTGATTTGGGAGTCATTGACTGAAATCATTACATGTGTCATCCTAAGTTTCATACAAAGATAAAGAAGAATAAATTCATACATCCAACCTCCACAAATTAGGAAAGTGTTGTTTTGGCAAAACCCTGAGATTTGTGAAACTATGATACAACGTTGTGTTTTAATCCTCATTCGTGCAAAACATTGCTTGTTCTCCTTTATTTGAACCAAATTGAAGTGTTGTTCATGGGTTTGAGTTTGATCCCATTCATAGATTGATATATTGAATTTGAGATTTTGTTGAAAACTTTATTTTCGCCATGAATAATTTTGAGTTTGATATGTGCTTTGATTGAGAATCCGAATATATCGCCTGTTTTGCTAGGGACTAGCAAAAAGCTAGTTGGAAGGTGTGATTACGGTTCAATATTGCATATTTTACTCCTCATTAGATGGCATTTTATGCATAATTTGTGTTCATTTTGGCTCCGATACATGTATTTTGATGATATCACTTAATATTGGAGCTTACAGTTTACATATGCACAAAACGAAATTTTTACAGCGTATTTGCATCCTTATCTTGATCTCCTGTTATTTTTTAGTTGAATTTCATGAAGTCCCGATTCAAACTCATATTGTTCCAGAATTTTTGGAGGTCGGAGCAATTTACTGTATTTTTTGGAAGACAGTGTGACGGTGCTGAAAATTTCTGGTCAGGAAATTTTGCTATTCACCTCTTGTGCAGTATTTTGCTATTATTTCAGTGTATATTTCAGCCTAGTGATATTTTTCAGTCATAGTACAGTTTGTTATGGTTCCATCGTCCCCTAGAACACATCATTCTGAGGTTGGATGATTTTTCTAGAATTTTCGCAAGACAGGATGACGGTGCTGAAATTTTCTGTTGCTTTAGGCATTGCTTGCGGGTTTGGGCCAAAATCCGACCAGTTTGGCTTATTTCTAGACCCGAATTGCTAGGTTTATTCCTTGGGCCTTCCTCCCCTCTATCCCCCTCATTCCACTCTCCTTCTTCTTCATTCTTAGGGTTAGAGGCCATTAGAGAGGAGCAAGAAAGCTTGGAGGAGCACTTGGGTGGGTCTTTTGTTTTCCTTAGATAAATCATGGTGAACTCTTTCCCCTTCTTTGTGTATCTGGATTTGGATATTTGTAATATATTGGATGATGTTTTTAGAAATAAAAATCTTTCTTTTATTGTTATGAGTAGCTAGATCTATCTCGTGTGTGTTGTGTGGTGATATTTGGTTGTTGGGCTTTGGTATTTCAATCTTGCATGTTTTAATAATTATGTGTTAGATTGTTGAGAAATACTTTAAATTAGGAACCCCAGTGGGTATTCCTAGAGTGGAGTTTGCCTAGTAGTATCACTCATGCATGCTAGGATGTTTATTATCTCGATTTTTCATACACTACTTTCATTGCACACCAAGTGTTTGATAAAATGCCTTATCCACCGATTGCTCATTCCTTAGCTGGAAAGACAATTGAGTTATCCTTGGATTTAATCCATATGCTTAACAACCACATTCCCACACACCACACAAGCTTCCTCGCCTATTTACCTCTCCAATTCTCGAACCATAGAATGTTGATTTGGTAGATGGTCTCACCCACATTTTCACACACTTTTCCACCGTCAGCTTTGTTGGTTGTAGCTTCGCCATTATCTCTTCTTTATTAATTGAATTCGTGATTGCAAAGCAACTTGTCCCCGTGATTTGACACAGTCTCATCAGATATAAATTTATTACTTGATGTCCTCCTACATTTGGGAGTAGCGCTCAAGCATCACATACTTGAGATGCGTTCAAGCAATGATGATCTCTCTTGTTTTTATTGAATTCTCTATTGTTATTTCCATGATCCATGAGTAGTCTTATCTAGGGCTGATGGATTAGCCCTAGGATCTTAGGATTTAGATGTAAATCTAGGATTTTTAAGTTGTTTTGGTATAAAAGGGATGTTATTTGGTTGATCCAGCCAAGTTTGTAGGAGATTCCATATAGGGTTTGGATTTCCACAAGGTGGCACAAATTCGGACGGATATCATATGGACTTAATAAGGTATATTAGGAGATCCAATTAGGGTTCATATTCCCACGAGGTGGTGCGAACTTCTGACGGGATCTATCCGCCTTCCTATATTACTTATAAGAGCCATCAAGTCACCTATCGAGCTCTAATTCACACGAGGTGGTATGCGCAAGATTGAGTATGGTTGTCGATCGTAATACATGTATCACGTGAGAGTCTATCCATGAGGTGGTGCTAACACGGGATACGTTAGACGAGTGGCTCAACAATAGTTGGCCATGAGTTCTACATTTCTAGATGCGACAATCTCTCCCTAATAAATCCAATTCAACATAAGAGTTCTCGCCTAGCATCGATGTCCGACGATCCTAGTGGTGACTCCTAATGTCCTAAGCTTTTTTATATTGTTGATAATCTTTCATAAGAGATATGTGTGACAACCAATTTGAGTACGCCTGCTAACAACGTTCTAAGATCTAGAAAATACCCAAGTCTATTAGCATCAGCTCCATGTGGGATCGAAATCTTTCTATATTACAAAGCTCTGACACTGTGCACTTGTGGTAGTTTCTAGGTGTAAATCCAGAGCACATCAACATGCAAGTAGGCCGACACCGTTTTGTCGTGCCGAGGGTCCACACCATGGTCCTCGCTCAGTTGCAGGGGGTTCAAAAATACTTCTTTAGCCGTGAACTCCTCTACGAGCTCATCCTCAATCAAGTCCAGGTATCCGACATCCGCAGCGGGCTTCCTCCCCCTCATCGGTTTGGGTAGCCGAAATTCAGCCTCAATGTTTTCCACATTGAGGGAGAGCATGCCTTCTCGCATGTCTATCAAACTCCAGTCGTCGCCATGAACGGGTGACCAAGAATAAGCTGGGACCCACCGTCTTTCGACATGTCCATTATGACTAAATCTACCGACACGCTTACCCCATCGTGAATCTGTAGGATGACGTCCCTAGCCACTCCAATCAGGTGCGTCACCGATCTGTCTACGTTCTGGATCGTCATGGCCATCGGCTCTAGCTCTGTCCTGGTGTTGAGGCGTCGAAATATGGACAATGGCATCAAACTGATGCTGGCCCCCAAATCTATCAAGGCTCTCCTGATGGGGATGCTGCCTATGGATCATAGAACAGTGAATCTTTCGGGATCCGGGAGCTTCTTCGGCAGTTTATTGCTCCTCAAGAATGAAGACGGCTCCTCCACCAACATAACTTGCTCCGCCTTCCTCTTCCCAGAAATGAGTTCCTTAAGGAACTTGGCATATGAAGGTATCTTCGTGAGGGCATCTATAAAGGGAATGTTGAGTTCCACTCCCTTCAAAAGCTCAATAAACTTGGAGTACTTCTCACTCCCTTCAAAATCTCAATAAACTTGGCGTACTTGTCTGCCATCTTGGCCTTTAATAACCTACTAGGGAATGGAACAGGGGCGAGACGATCCTTGGGTTTCTCCATGGGCCTTGCCCTTTCCTTAACTACCTCCTCTCCACGGGAGGGCAATCTTTCTCAACAATGATAGGCTGCTCCTTAACTTCAATATCTCCACCATCAACTGCTGGTGGGTTCTCATCTATCACCTCCTCAGGTGATTCAGCTGTGGGAATCATCACTGGTGGCTCCGGATCCTTCGTTGATATACCGTTACGGGTGGTGATGGCACATGCACTCTCCCTATGGTTATTCTCAGATTGAGTGGGAAGCTTGCCTTGGGCTCGTGAAATCTGACTCAATTGCTCCTTTAGCTGATCCACCATGGTGAAGAGCTCCTTGCTATGAGCTGCATGTTCATGATTGAGCTTTTCCTTCTCCTCTATGAATTTCTCCAAGGTGGCTTCCAAGGAAGATTTCTGCTGAACTGGTGGAGGTGCAGGCAAGGCTAGCTGCTGCTGACGTTGCTGTTGGTATCCTGGTGGCATATATATGGCAAACGGCCTCTGCCCTGACTGCTGATGATGATGATAGTAAGTCTGCTGCTACTGCTGATGGGGCTGCTGCTGCTGATGGGGCTGCTATTGTGCTCCGCTGTTGTTCCCGTATTGGAAACCAAGATGATTTCTCCAAGCCGGGTTCCCATAAGCTCCCATGTTGCATCCTCCAGCATCTGATGTGTAATTGGCCTCCTCTGTTGCTAGAGGAGGCATATGGTAGGAGCGATTCCCGCCATTGGGTTCTTGATCTATGCACCTCTCATAAGTGGTGTATGCTGTGGCGGGGGTGAGCTGGGCATAGCATCAAGTCGGTGCTCTATTCGGGCCATCTGCTTGGTAAGGAAATCGAGACGGCTATCAAAAATTGCCGCCTCACTAACTGCATATCGGCCTCCTCCTGAGGCCTTAGCAATAGTAGAGGCTGACATGTCGTCGCCCTAATACTGATTGTTTGCTGCTATATCTTCAAGAATCTTCATGTCCTCAGTCGGATCCTTCCCCGTTATAGCTCAGTTTGCCATGGCGTCGACAATCATCCTCGTGTCCGAATGCATAGCGTTGTAAAACGATAGGACCAAGGCCCATGTGGGATACAGTGGTTCGGACATTGATGCTGGAGGTCCTTATATCGCTCCCAGGCCTCTTACAATGTCTCATGCCCCCTTGCTTGAAGTTGGTTATCTGATTCCGAAGACGAAGCATCTTCAAAGGGGTAAGTACTTTGTGATGAAGGCATCTGCCAACTGCTCCCATGTCGTGAAGGTGTTGGGTCCCTGATTTCAGCCAATAGTGGGCCTTATCCTTCAATGTGAAGGGGAAGATCTGCAGTCTGATCACGTCATCGCTGATCCCCTGCATCTGGAACGTGGCGCACTTCGTCAAGAATGTCTCCACGTGGTGACCGGGGTTCTCATGTGAGAGCCCATGAAAGTAGTCATGTTGCACCAACAGGATGAGCCCCGTTTTAGCTCAAAGTTGCCGTCGTGGATCAATGGTATGGTCACGGAGGAAGCTAAGATGGTGCCGGGCTTCATAAAATCCCGGATCAATTCTGGTGGAGGGAGAGGAAGCGGTCCCTCGGGAGTCTCAACCATCACCACTCTTCTCTTTCTATCTGCTGTGAGTCGCCTTGCAGTCACATCTATCTTAGGATCCAAGGGCAAAAGATCTTCTGCTCCCTGAGAACGTGTCAGCATGCAAAATAGAGGCACTCAAGAAAATCGTGGAACTCGTTAGCAAAAAGGAGAAAAATAGTAATAAGAGAACAAAAGGAAAAATAAAAAGAAGTGGTGGGGTGTCAAGTGTGGATGGAACCAACATTCTCCAACCAAAAGCTAAAGTAAACTGTTGCCTCCCTGGCAACGGCACCAAAAATTGTTCCTCACCCACGATGTACGGACGAGTCACCACAAGTGTACGGTGCATTATAGAATGTCAAACTCTAGGTAGGCGATCGTCTAACACTTAGCTTTTTGTGGAAGGAGGAGAATGTGTGGTCGGGGTTGTCACCTTGGAATTGATTTGTTGGTTGTGGAAAATGGAATTAATTAAATATTAAACGTCTAAGGCCTTCAGGATTCCCCACTAGGGCCTTTGCTAATGGATTACAGGTTAAATGGTCATTCATCGGACGATGGATTATGGTAGGAGTGTCATATCCGGAGATGAAAACGAGCGTTAGACTCCATTATCACGCCCGTCTAACGCATCCCTATACAACTTCATATGGGAATGCATGCATTACGCTTGACACTTGGTCCTGCCTCGCAATCCGTAGGCACTCGCGTGCTCTACGGTATGCGACACCATCCTATGGTTGGTTCTAGCGGTCGGGCTACTTTTGTAGTCATCGGCTAGCGGATTAAGGATGAGTGGTTGCCCCCGGGCTCTCGAGTCAGCCTCGTGAGCGCGAGCCCCGAAAACGGCCACTAATCCCAAATCGGATTCGTGGGGATTCTTCCTAGGATATGGAGTTGCTTTCATGGTAATCTAATCCTAAGGCTAATCCCCCAAAACCCTTATTAAAATCACCATAGGGAGACCCTAGATTCATCCAACGGGGGTCTAACCTAACATCCAATCCCTAAGATCCCAGGGATCATCCCTAAGCCCTAGATATTCACTACTCTAGTATGGCTATGGCTACAGAAGAGGGAGCAATGGAGATTAGCATAATTGCTTGGGCAAACATTATGAAACTAATATCAATGTGAAGAGGAAGCAATATAAAACAACATTTCAAAAATTCAAAGAGAACGGAATAGCTACCATGATGTAGATTGTAAAATAAGATCCGAAGAAAAGAGCATCTCTAATATCTCTAAGGTTTCCAGCAGTAAAATAAGGCTTAACCTAATCTAAAAACTATTTGGTTTACATACAAAACCCATTAGTTTTGGGTTTTACAGCAAAACCAACCCGAAACCCAATAAAAAGCCAAAAACGTAGTCTGCCAACCTAGCACTCGTCGAGCAGGGTTCTCGCTCGACCAAGCGCTGCCTTATGGAGCTTCATCCTGAGGAGCTTGAGAGGGGGCCGCTCGGTCGAGCGGGGAAGCCGCTTGACCGAGCGCCATCTTAAGGAATCGATGTCGCTCGGTTGAAGATGAGGTCGCTCGATCGAGCGAGGAAGCCGCTCGACCGGGCGAATTAAGCGCCATTTCAACAGAGAGCTGTAAGGCAAAATATTAGGCTCAACTGATGACTGGCTCGGGCGAGCGACTTGGTCGCTCCATCGAGCAGGTCGAGTCACTCGCCCGAGCGACCCCTTGAAACCTTGGCCTCTTTCCTTGGTATCACAGCTCGGTCGAGCGCATGATTTGGAAAATCTTCCTCTCCTTCATTCCATCTCTATTCCTCCCTTCTCCTTCTACTTCATCTTCTTCTACTCCATCTGCTCCTTCTTCCATTCTTTCTTTCCTCGGCCTCCTTGGGTTGCCGTGGCGAGGCGAAGCGAGCTTTGACGTCGATGTTGTGTCCAAGATCTCGTATCACTCTGAATCGTGCCGAATTCTCTGAAGGTATATAAAACATCGAAAGAGTCAGATATATCGAGAAAAAGCGATGTAATATGAAAATACGAATTAGGGTGATCGAAACGATATGGAAATGCGCGATAAAAACATAGAAAATATGAACACAACAGTAGTCGACTCCCAAGCTTGGTAGTCAACTCCCGGAGCAGTTTCTAAGAAATTTGCCAACGATAGGTAGTCGACTCCTTCTTGATAAGTGATTTTCTCAAGAAGTTTTGCTCTCATATCTTTGAAAATAAGTTTATATAATAATACCATGAATTAAAACCATTTTCAAAAATATTTTTGTATGTGTAGCTATTATAACTTGGCTTTGACAATATTCTAAGAAAATGAAAAACAACTCACACACTAGACTATATGAAGAACTTGAAGCCATGGATGAGCTTGAGCTAGATGCATAGGCTTCACTTGAATTTGAGCTCCTCTTTAGCTTGAGTTTGAGCATAGTCTTTGAACTTCATCTTCGAGCTCCAGGCTTCAACTTTAGGCTCCTCTTGAGCTAGAGCTTTAGCTTCTCTTGTGCTTAAACTAAAGCTTCAGAATGTAGACGTGGAATGTGAGCTCAATCCATCTTCACATTCTATGTGTGTAGTTATAGTTCTTCTTCTCGGAATATGCTTCGAGCTTCGATTTGCTTGTTGCACAACCTACACACTTAAGCAATATAATTAGTACACAACATTTGTTGTGATCATCATCAAAACCACTTGGGGTTGGTCTAGACTTCCCAACACTCTCCCCCTTTTTGATGATGACACCTAAATGAAAAACATATGAATAATATGACTAGAAAAACAATGAGTAAGTATACTTACTCCCCTTCTTAGATGAGGTATGAAATAATATCATACTTCCCCCTGCATCAAAACTGGTTAATAAAAATAGCAACATATTATCACATATTATTCATTCACGTTTTTGCTTTTCCCTTTTTTTCTCCCCTTTGTCATCATAAAAAATTTATTAGTATACATACCAATTGTTATCAAGTGACAAATGGAGTAAAAAATTAACATGAGTGAAAATAGTTAATCTTGTTTCAGTTCCTTTTCCCCCGTGATTCCTAAATCTCGACGAAGTCCTGAAAATATATCCTTTTTCAAGGGTTTCGTGAGAATATCTGCAACTTGATGTTCAGAAGGTACATACTTAAAATTCTGCTTCCTTTTTAACACAGTGATCATCTATGAATCTATGTCTAATATTTATGTGTTTTGTCCTTGGATGAAGAACATAATTCTTAGTTAGATTAACAGCGCTTTTATTGTCATAATAAATTACACAAGTAGATGTATTAATACCATAATCTACTAAGATTTGTTTCATCCAAATTTTTTGTGCACATACGCGTCTGACATATATATAATCTGCCTCAGTAGTTGATAGTGAGACTGAGCTTTGCTTTTTGCTAAACCTGAGACAAGGGAGTGTCCAAGGAAATGACATGTTCCACTTGTGCTCTTTCTAGTGGCTTTACAACCAGCATAGTCTGAGTCACTATATGAAATTAAATCAAAGGTGCTATCTTTGGGATAAAACAATCCAAAGTCAGTTGTGGTCTTAAGATATCTAAATATATATTTTACTGTTTTAAGGGTGATTCCTTTGGGTCACATTGGAATCATGCACAAGAGCATACACTAAACATTATATCAGGTCTGCTTGCAGTTAAATAAAGCAAAGAACCGATCATACATCGATATGTTTTCTGATCAACATTTTTACATGCTTCATCTTTATCTAAAGAGGTGGATGTGGCCATATGTATATTATTTCCCGATGCATTCTCCATCTCAAACCTTTAAAGTAGATCTTTAGCATTTCGTTTGGTGAATGAAGGTCCCCTCTTTTGACTGCTTGATTTGCAATTCTAGGAAGTATGTAAGCTTGCCCATGTGGCTCATCTCGAATTCTTCTGGCATTAACTTAGCAAACTCTTGACATAGATCTTCGTTAGTGGATCCAAAAATAATATCATCTACATAAATTAGAATGAGAATGATGTCATCATGAATTTTCTTAACAAATAATGTAGTGTCAATTTTCCAAAATTATATCCTGAGTAGATTAAGAATTTTCTTACTCTTTCGTACCAAGCTCTTGGGGCTTGTTTCAAAGGCTTTATTTAGTTTATAAACATGACCTACTTTCTTATCATGTTCAAAGCCAGGAGGTTATTCAACCTAGACCTCCTCCTTTATATATCCATTTAAGAATGCGCTCTTTACATCCATTTGGTATAACTTAAAATTTTTAAATGGTGCAAATGCAAGTAGCATTCTAATGGATTCTAGTCTAGCAATAGGTGCAAAAGTTTCGTCGAAATCAATACCTTCTACTTGTGAATACCCATATGCCACTAACCTTGCTTTGTTTCTTACCACATTTCTGTCCTCATCTAGTTTGTTCCGATACACCCATTTTGTGCTGATGACTGGACGATCTTCTGGCCTAGGGACTAGGTCCCATACCTGATTTCTCTTAAATTGGAGAAGTTCTTCTTGCATGGCTTCAATCCATGCTTCATCTGCAAAAGCTTCATCTACCTTTTTCGGCTCAATGTTAGAAACAAATGCAACATGTGGCATGTTTTCTATTTGAGATCTAGTTCTAACACCTGCATCAATAGCACCAATAACTTGTGTGTGTGTAATGTGTAACTTCAGGAAAAGATTTAGGTAAATAAGTGGAAGTGTTAACATCAGAAATAGGTGCAACAACATCATCAATTTTAATGCGAGTATTGCTAGTAAAGGATTCATCTAATGTTACATGCATAGTTTCAACATGTTTAGCTCTTTTATTGTATATGCTTTACTACGAAAAGAATAACCGATGAATATTCCTTCATCCGCTTTGCAGTCAAATTTATTTAAGTTATCTTTTGTGTTAAGAATATAGCATTTACAATCAAAAACCCTAAAATAATATACTTTTGGAATTTGTTGGAGCAACAACTCATAATGTGTCTTTTCAAAAGGTTTCCTAATTAAAACTCTGTTTTGAATATAGCACGTAGTTGCCACAGCTTCGACCTAAAAATATTTTGGAAGGTTGCTTTTGCACAACTTATTCGTGCACACTCTTAGAGTGTCCTGTTTTCCCTTTCAATTACCCCATTTTGAGGTGCAGCTCTAGGAAAAGCAAAAGTATGAGAAACACCTCGTTTTTCACAAAATCTTTAAAAAGGTTAATTTTCGAATTCACCCCCGTGATCACTTCTTATAGAAATAATTTTCAAAGAGTATAATCTTTAAATTCTTTCGAAAAATATTTTAAATTCACGGAAGGCATGATTCTTATTGACTAAGAATAATACCCACGTGTATCGTGTGAAATCGTCAACTATGACAAATACATATTTGTTATCATAAAGAGATGAAGTTCTAGCCGGGCCAAGAAAATCTATATGAAGTAGTTCAGTGGCCTTTTCGAGCTGAGAGCTCCAATACTCTTAAATGTGCTTTTGTGCATTTTGCCAAGTTGGCATGTGTCACACATTTTGTCCAATTTAAAATTTAATTTTGGAAGACCATGCACCAACTCTTTCCTAGATATCTTACTCATGTTTTTGATGTTTACATGACCAAAACATCTGTGCCATAGCAACGGGTCATTTGTTGAAACAATTAAGTATACATTTGAATCATAGTCATTTAAGCTAAGCACATAGATATTTTCTACTCACTTACCTTTAACAATTCATATCATTATCATAAACTAAGCAAGCATCTAATGTGAAAATAACTTTCAAACCTTTATCACACAATTGACTTATGCTTATTAAGTTATGTTTTAGTCTGCTTACCAAACTAACATCTTTGATAAGAGGTTTTGAAGAGTCCCCGATATTACCGATGCCAATGATTTTTTCTTTCCTGTTATCATCGAAAGTTACGGTTCCTCCATCAATCATCTTTAAAGCGCTCAGCAATTGCATTCCAGGTCATGTGTGTGGAGCATCCACTGTCTATTATCCATATGTCCTGAAAGAAAATAGCTAAATATATTTGGTACCCACTAATGATTGGATCCAAGTTGTTAGACATAATTTCTATATTTATGTGCAGCCCTAAGTATTAGGTATCAAAATGATGTTCGTGAAGCACATGGATACCCTAAAGATGTATATACGTAAGGATCACTTATTAGGAACCCAAATTCGATTTGAATTTGATTTCCTACGCATACTTTTAAATATGTTGCAAACATAAACATTTTTCTCATGTTTACTCAAATGTTTTGGTGCCTATATAACATTATTTCTGACAAATCTTTTAGAATCATGTATATGGTGTGTTTTGTGTGCACATAAGTATGATGTACAATATTGTGATGAGAGGTATTCTTATCATGATGTACATTGTGTTTATCATTCTTGCCATACATAAAAGCATATCTTTTTACATCTTTATGCACAACATTGTGAACAAAATTATTTTTTGAAGTAGATGCATGCATACAAGATAAAGTAGCTTTCACATTTGGTGTTCTTAACCTTTTTAAGTCTTAGAACAAGTTCCTCATGTTTGAGCTTACTTAAAACAATGTCATTGGTAAGTATTTTGAACTTATCACTTAAAGTAGAGATATATAAAGCATGTTCATTTTTTAGAGCATCATGATCACAAGCTAATTTATCATATTTAATTCTCAAATCTTCATAATCATTGTTAATATTACAATGATATTTTATTGAATCATACACACTAGTAAGAAAATCAATTTTGATTTTAAGATTGTTATGTTCATCATGCAAAACATTGTACTTATTAACTAGACTTTTGTATTTCTTTTTCAATCTTTCGTATTCTTTATACAAATTTTCATATGCACTAGCAATGTCAAAATCATTTTCATCACCTGAACTAAATTCACATACCTCATCCTTATTGTCCTGATGAGCCATCATGCATATTTCTTTCCTAAAGCTCTCATCGTTTGATTGGTTTGTCTCCATGGGTGTTTGGATTGCTTTAGAACTTGATTCGAATCTTTCTTCCAATATATTGAGTATTTGAAGTGCGGTGTCTACCTCTTCTACAAGATCTAGCATCTCATTAGTTAAACCAATATAAAGTAGATGCAGTACCTTTATGTTTCTGAAGTAGGCTTCCTCTGATCTGGATTCCATTGAGTTTGAGGAGTGGTTGGAATTTCATATGGTTCTCTAAGAAATCGTGCGTACTTTAGATCTAGTGCCTCCAAAAGATCTTCATCCTTCTTTTCCAGTGGGAATAGAAGGTGCCGTCAAAGGTTGGTGGAGTATGAACGCTACATCTGGGAGGAAAGAACGTTGTTGATGCCATCATCTTAACCTTGCTCTGATACCAAGTGTTGGATCCTGTGGATGGCAAACGGCACTAGAAGGGGGGTTGAATAGTGTTGTATGAATAAAAAATTTTTCGCAAATGAACAACACAAAGAATAACTTCCCTTCCATTGTTGCCTAAGGAACCAAGTAGAGCGATCTACGCTTGTTCCTTAATCAACACGATGATCTCCAAATAAAGAAGAGATGGTATACAAACAATGAAGATCAAAAGAGTAACAATAATAAAATGGATCTCACGGCGGAATGAAATATAGACGTGTTATAATAAAGATAATAAGCAAGAATAGATTAACAAGAGATTGCAAATGACATATACTTAAACAATAAATAAGTTAGCATAAAGTAAATGACAAGAGACAATCACAGAAAATTCACACAGAGAGAAACGAGATTTTATCCTGATTCCCTACTTGGGTACATCATGTCCCCAACCGTTACAGATCGAGATTATATCCAATATTGCCTTAGCAATACAATTACCTAGCTTCACTTGCTAGGATTTCCAATGACCTAGCTCCACCACTAGGATTTCCAACCACCTAGTCTCAACTAGGATTTACAACACCACCACCTTGTCTCAACTAGGATTTCCAACACCCTTATCTCCATGTGACTCAAAATAAGATTAGATCCAATACACCACAATGAATTTGTGTAGATTGGTTTTTTTACATCCAATAATTCTATAGCCAAGAAGAATGTGCAATTGTGCTCTATGTGGCTAAAGAAATAATAAATCTTCTTTGATCACACAAAGTTTATTAGTTGATTCAATGTGATCAAGAAACATTGTTGCTTTAAAATCCTTTTAAGAATATTCAAAATAAAGTAAGAAGGATTTGAAAAACAACTTGTAATAACCAAATAAAATGATCTTAAAACAAGATAGAAATATAAGCCCAAGAATAAGATCAGAATTTAAAAAAATGTTGGCTATGAAAACTTGAGATCAATGAAAATTAGAGAGCTTGAATGCTTGAGAGAATTTTGAATTTGCTCAAAGAATAATTGGTGAGAGAAAAGGCTACATTAGCTCTCTATTTATATGGCCAAAAAGGAATTCAAATCATTTTGAAAACATTTGACTTTTGCCCCCAAAAACGACTACAAACAGATCCAATGAATTTGGCCATCGACGGCTGGTAGTCAACTCCCAAGCTTGGTAGTCGACTCCCATAGCAGGTTTTGAGAAATTTGCCACTAATATGGATATAGTCGACTCCCTGGGTGTTTTGGTAGTCGACTCCTTCTTGATAAGTGATTTTCTCAAGAAGTTTTGCTGTCATATCTTTGAAAATAAGTTTATATAATAATACCATGAATTAAAACCATTTTCAAAAATCTTTTTGTGTGTGTAGCTATTATAACTTGGCGTTGACAATATTCTAAGAAAATGAAAAACAACTCACACACTAGACTCTATGAAGAATTTGAAGCCATGGATGAGCTTGAGCTAGATGCATAGACTTCACTTGAATTTGAGCTCCTCTTTAGCTTGAGTTTGATCAGTCTTTGAGCTTCATCTTCGAGCTCCAGGCTTCAGCTTTAGGCTCCTCTTGAGCTAGAGCTCCAGCTTCACTTGTGCTTAAACTAAAGCTTTAGAATGTAGACGTGGAATGTGAGCTTAATCCATCTTCATCCTCTATGTTTGTAGTTATAGTTCTTCTTCTCGGAATATGCTTCGAGCTTCAATTAGCTTGTTGCACAACTGACACACTTAAGCAATATAATTAGTACACAACATTTGGTGTGATCATCATCAAAACCACTTGGGATGGGACTAGATTTCCGAACAAAACCTGCATGAAATAGTGCTCGGGTCTGATTTTCAAATCCAAATCCAAATCCGATCCTCCTCTACTTTATTCTGCACCATTCGATCACACCAAATTGCATTTAATTGCACCACACATTGCATCAAGGTTTAATCCCACATTACACTTGCTTCCACTACAATTGTGACGTATGGACCATGCCTCGCATGCATGAATGTGTCACATGGGCCATGTGCTATATATAGGACATGCATGAGTTGCTCATATGGGCCGCTAAGTAACACAAGAAATTCTTGAACTGGGCTGCATAGAAATTTAGCAAAAAACTTTAAGAATGTGCTGCAAAAATCCACCTAAAATTGTTTTAAAATTTAGCAAAAATACCTTGGGCTAAACATTGTACTCATGTGCCTTTGTATCCCCAATTTTAATAGTCGGCCTTGATACAAACACATACCAGAACTTTAGCCAAGCTATATCATCAACCCTCCACCTTCAAGCTAACCATCTCACATAAGGTTAACACACTTAGCTAGTGAGCTTCACACGAAGTATCACCAAATAATAGAGTATCCAACAAACCCTCTTGCGACTGTGAAACTCCACATTCAATCCTACATCAACTGAGTCCCTAAACCTGAAGGGATCTTTAGTGTCTTTCCAACTCATTCGATGGCATCCTAGCACCTTTCCAAAAAACAAGTTTAATCAATGGTTAAACTTCATTGCTACAACTTAACCATTAGATTCTCCTTTTTCTGAATTTTCTTGAGATGTGCCAACTTGTCAACATCATCCTGAGCATATCTCCACCTAGAGTTTATGTCCAAACTTACTACATCCACCGATTTCATATCAACCATAGGATCTCCATGCACATGCAATGCATTAACCAAATTCACATATCTACAATGAGCTAGGAACTTTATGGTATACCACACTACTTTACTAGCAATCAAATCATTCATAGTATCTCTAAGACTTCTAACTTGAGTAGAACTCTAACTACCACATTTACCATCATTGTATGTAATAGTAATCTTATATGAACTCTTATCATCAACTAATACTCATTTGCCAACACCCATATTGAAAATGTGATTAGAAATACGTACCTTAACCTCACTTGGTACCTTCTTGATTCACTTGTTTTAATACTCTTTGAAGCCTTTCTTTTCAACAAGGTCAACTTATCAAAGGTTGCATATCGACTAACTAAGACACTCCTTATATCTGGACACAAACCAAATAATCCTCAAAAATGTCTATGTAACCTAGTATTACACTTCTTTCTACTAGAATCAATCTTTTCATCTTTCTTATAAACACATACTAGACTTCCAAATACTCAAAGATAGCCTAACTCCAGTAGTATCCTAACTCCACTAGCTTTGCTTTCCAAACATCATCCGAAATTTTCTATAGCTTGTTGCTAATGATGGAATTATATTTTCTAGCTTGTTAGTCCAAAATCACGTTGATAACCCGGATGTGAACATCAAACAATTTGCTTTCTCGTGCAGTATATTCTATTTATCTTCTCCGCTACTCCATTAGACCACGGACACCCTAGTGTAGCAAAGTATCTTTTAACTATATATAGCTTTTCCATAGAATTCCTGAAACTCCGGAGAAGAAAACCCACTACCATTATTGGATCTAATCACCTATAGTGTCATGCATGTTTGACTTTTCATAAGGATCTTCAACTACTTGAACTTCTCAAACATCTCTAACTTCTATTTTATCAAATGCTCACAAACCTTTATGGACAAATTATTAATAAATGATATGAAATACCTAGTTCCACCTAAATATTGAATTAGGTCAAGACCAAAAACATTAATGTGCATATACTCAAGAACACCACTCATGCTATATATGATTTCCTTTATCAAAATTGACCATCATCTGATTTCCCAATATAGAATTATTAAAAAACTCTAGCTCCTTAAAGTTTGCTTCTTTGATCAAATCTCACTTCTTAAAGCTTATAAACTTTTCGATATGACATGAATGCCCACGACTAAAATGTCACAACTAGGTCGAAGGAACATCTTATAAACTCTCCACTCTAACATTAGAGTCACCCATGGTAGTTTTTCCCCTTTAATAGATATATGTCCCTACCTTTTCACCTCTTATAATTATAGTCAAACCGTTCGATATTTAGAGCTTTATTTTCAATTATCACCTTGCAACTTGAAGAATCGAATGCTTCTATAGAAATTACTGACTTTCTTAACTTCTGAACATGCTACACTAGTGAGTGTGTGTACCATGTCATCATATATCATGATTCCTACTAAGCCAATGTTAAAATCTTGCACGCATTAAAATTTACATAAAAGGATCGAAACATCATTCTTCCTATCATATGTAAAGAAACACTCCTTATTTAATGTCATGTGTAATTATACTCTTTAATCCATAATGCATGATTCCCAACATCTGATAAACATAATATCAACACATTAAACACTTCCTTACAACTAACCTCATTCATCTTCACAACTGAAACGGATGAAGATGTCGGCACTTACTCTTTATCTTTGTTCCTTCTTTCTAGTAGTCGCTCTTCCAATATTCAGATATATTGCAAATAAATCATGTCATTCCTACAGTCCTTGACTTTAATCCTCAACGTTTTCTACCTCTTCATTCGCTTTTTCTTGAAGCAAATATACCATGCGGCTATCTAAATCTCCTCTACGCACACTAACTCTTGACTATAAATCATCATGTTCACAAATTCTGTGTGCTACTCTGGTAATAATTAATACTCTGCCTCAGCTCTCATATTCATCAAGAGATCATTGAAGGTACCCAAATGATCCTTCAATGAAGTACCATCCCTAATCTTTAATGTGAAGAACATCTTAGCAAAACTAATCTATTAGTAAGTGGCATCTTTATATAAAGTTTTTTTTTAACTTTTTCCGTAGCCCTTTAGCCATTGTTTCCTTGATCAGCTGATTGATCTACTCATCTGATAGACTCAGTCAGATAGTCATCATGGCTAAATCCTCCGTCTACATCTTCTCATTCACTAGGATATTTGACGGTAATGTAACGGTGTCATCCAAGACCTTAAATAGCCCTCAAACAGACCCGAAATCTGCATGAAACAGTGTTCGAACGTAATGTTAATTGCCTTTCGCCGGTTCTCGGTGACAAACTGTAGTCGAATTGATATGTTGTAGTTTTTGGCAGGTGCCGTTACATATAAATAAATAAAGTGTATATCAGATGTACTATATTTTTTAAAAAATTTAATAGATTGAGATTATAATGTGTTTTCGTCATGAACCCACTAATTGCATGGAAATTTCTTTTGACATTTTTTTTCTGCCAAACTGCAATTCGAATATAATGTGAATACTATTTATTCTATAATGTTAGAAGAAAGAAAAAAGAAAAAAAGAAAAGACCCTATGACGCTGAAAATTTGTCCATACGCTCACCGAGAAATGCAGACGCGTTACTTTCCGTTATCATGGGGGCCCAAATAAAGCGGCCCACGACTTTTGAATAAAAAGGCTTCCTTGTGGGGCTCAGCCGCACCCCCCACACGCAATCTTTTTAGCACAACGAGCTGCGCCCACCAAAAAACGTGGGTCCACGTGGACGGGCGAAGGCTCGAAATCGACGGTGATTACTTCTGATATACGCGGGACCCACTTTGAGTAAGTGGGTGCGAGTTTGGGTGGCAAAATGGAAGAGTACATGCTAGAATTTACGAGTAGCATTTGGTGGGGCCCAGCGAGCCCTGGCAAATCTCATGGGACGGGGCCCCACAGGGTTCGCAGAAGCGGCGTCATCGTATCAAAGCCTTTCGCTTCTGTGCGTCTCCATTTGATGACGAACATGGTGCATGCATGAGACCAGGCTTTTTGGTGAAGCTCTACCATACGTTCTATTATTGGCGGATGGTGTCAAACTGATGAGGTCCAAACCAACCTCAACTTGATGAAAACATGGACAAGCTAAAGGCAGGAAGAAGAACTCGAGATTGAGTTCATTGCATTGATCCTGAGGATTTTTATAGAACATTTCGAAGCTCGAAACAAAGAAACGAAGTAAAGGAAACATTTCAACTTCATCGATATCTTTCTTACAATTTTAGTCTCAGCTTATATACTGATACCAAGAGAACTTCAACAACCCAACAAGTAGGGGTTATAACAATCCGACTGCTTTCACTGTAGAGCTTTGAGAATATGGGTCCAACAACCTCTCCTCAATGACTTATGGTTTCGGTTAGCTAGCTGGGTTTTGATGAAGTAGTTGGCGAGAACACAACAGAAGCATCAACATGTCTTGGCATTGGCTGGAGAGAGAGGACGAAAAGCAGCACTGTCCAGAATTTGGATGGTGTTAATCGAGCCACTTAAGGAGATCCAACAACCACGATTTGTTGGGAAAACCCGATATTATTGTCAACACCAATGTGTGCACATCGAAACAACTTTATTCCAATAGAGTTAGGACCTTGAATGAATCATAAAAAGCATAAGATTAATCACCACACAACATGGGCAACCAATCACATAGAGACACAAGATTTTATACTATTTTGGTCAATCTCTATGACTACATCTGTTACGCCTATTTGACCGAGACCCCAAAAGACACGAGCCCAGGAGCCCGACTACTGGTCGAATGCCCACCTGCATCCTCAAGCCCATTCAACAAAGGCCTTGTAAGGGATCTTCTCGAATGTCGATCCGACCCGGCCCCGATAACCCGCTGGACACTCACCCACTCCTGCGAAAACCGTTCCCCCGAACGCGCGACCACTAAATGGCGGTAATGGGGAGGTGCTGGAATGGCGAAGAGAGCGGCGGCGAGGGGGCGGATTGATGGGGCACGATCGAGGGCGGGCGTGGGACGTGGCCCAGAGGCAATCACGCAGGGAGCTCTACAAAAGGGCTCGGAGGACGACGAAGAAAGGGACGACATCTGAGGTAACAAAACCTAAGGTACTCCATCAACGACCTCGTTCCCCCAATTCATCTCCTTCCTCCCCCGCTCGCGCCGAGAGACGCCGTTACGATCTCCTCACGAGTCGAACCGTCTCCGCCGGGCCTCCTTTCTCAGATCACCATCTGACTTAGGCATCGGAGGGGATTTGGCCGGAACCAAGGTCCGGCCCCCTGACGAGCGTTCTCGTCTACGCAGGTGGACAACTGATCAACGGGCCGAGGCTACCCCTCGCCCCTCTCCGACCACTCGATCGACTGGATAGTGAGGCTTCCCCTCACCGTCAGCCTGCCGAGGTCGAGCACGCCCCGCCGAGGCCGAGCGTCTTAGTCGGGTCCGAGACTCCCCCTCGCCGCCCGTCGGCCGTACGTCTACCCGGGCGACTGAGGCTACCCCTCGTCCCCCTTCCAGCCGAGGCCGAGCACGTCTGTCCGAGGCCGAGCGTCTCAACCAGGGCCGAGGCTTCCCCTCGCCCCTTCTGCACCAATTCGAAGCCCCCCAAGGGACCCAAAGCGGGCCCCTTGACCACGTTGACCGGGTTCTCCACGGTCAACGCTTTGTAGTGAGAAAACACTCTGAAACATCTGGCGCCGTCTGTGGGAACGAAAACTGTCCCACGAAGAAAACCACACCAACAATGGCACGAGCCAGCAACGGAAGGAAGCGCATGCCCCCCCATCCCGGAGGAGGGGAATGACGCATCGAATGGCAACCCCGAGGACATGCCCGTCGGCGACCACCATGCCCTCTCAACCGAAGAGACCGGCGGCTCAGAACTGGCCACGCAAGGACAACTCCGCGCCCTGGCTCAGGAGACCAACGCAAGCCTCCAGACGTTGGTCGCGACGGTGCAGCAACTCGTCGGCCCGGCGCCGCCCAACAGGGGCACGTTGGACGATGGCCATCGATGGACAGGGGATCCCCCGCACTTGCGGTCTGCCGTGGTCGACGACCACGGGGCCCAGAAACCGAGCACGGAGCGTCGGTTCACGCTGTCCGGCTCTCGTCAGGCGAGGTCACGCGCCTCCTCACCCTATCGTGAAAGGAGCCGAAGAGAGACCGAAGGGACGGACGGCGAATCGAGGACGGCATCGTCTCGTCGATCACGGTCGTCCCGCCGCAGGAGAAGCGAACGACACCACTCGAGAGACCGATCACGGCGGAGCAGGAGCTCCCGCAGGAGGAGTCGGGAGCGTCGGGACAGCCCGACCCCCAGCGTTGCGAAGGCTGCGGAGCCAGCCCCGCTGGCGCCGGTGCTACCTCCACCCCCGATCGATCCAGAGGCAGGCGAGTACCGCATCCCCGGAGGCATCCACGGAGACCGGTGTCCCTTATCACGGAGAATAACCGACGCACGGGTCCCCTCTCGATTCCGGATCCCGGTGCTGGGAAAGTACGACGGAATAGGAGACCCGGCACACCACGTGATGGACTACGAGGGGGACATGGCCTTCCAGGGAGCTGACGATGTCCTGCTTTGCCAGGGCTTCTATTCTACTCTCAGGGGAGCGGCGAGGATCTGGTACCACAGCCTGCCCGGCCGCTCCATCGACAGTTTCGAACAACTCGCCCAGTTGTTCTGCAAACAGTTCATGGCGGGGAGGATGATCAAACCTGGTGCTGAACATCTGTTCAACATAGTGCAAGGCCCGGCCGAGCCACTCCGACAGTTCATGCGCCGCTTCAATGCGGAAAGGCTGAACGTGAACAACCCACCCGACCTGGTGGTCCAGACGGCCCTTAAGAAAGGACTTCGCCACAGGGGCCTCAAGAAGTCCCTACACAACGACCCCCCGAAGGACCTCCCCGGGATCATGGCAAGGGCCGAACGCTTCATGCTGACCGAGGAGGCCTTGGCCGAGGATACAGGAAAAGCCGCTCGAGGGACCAAGCGCGGCGACGGCGGACGAGTTAGCCCCGAAGGGTACCGGACCGAGAAGAGGCAGAGGAACAGGCAGCGGGGAGAAAGCGCGAGGGACACCACCCCGGACGCCATTCTCGCCCAAGTACAGAAGGAAGAGCGAGCTGATCGCCCCCCACCGAAGGCTAAAAGAGGCGGGAAGAACAGGGAGAAGTACTGCAAGTACCACAAGGACGATGGTCATGACATAGAAGATTGCTGGCATTTGAAAAAGGACATTGAGAAGCTGATGAGCCGAGGGCACGCCAGGAATCAGGCCGATGAGCCGGCCCACGGAGAAGGGACCTCCACACAGCCGGACAAGGGGAAGAAGATCAACACCATCCAAGGCCCCCTCCGCATCATAGAGTGAGCGGGCGACGTCTCTCCCCCCGGAAGCGGCCAAGTATGAGGGAGTTATCTAAGTTTACATCCCTCTGTCTAGCTTCATTTCTTTTTTTCCATTTCCTCCAAATGTACCGGTCCGACAGGACTCTTGAGAGTACAAATGCATCCCTTTTGTTATCTTCATATAAAACCCCGACGGAGTTGACATGACACCAATAGCACGAAAGGTTGGGGACCGCCGCCTCACTGGAGGAGGAAGAGGAGCTTTGCCCTCGCCGACCGACTCCAGCGCCCATAAGTCTGGGGGTAATTCCCCCAGCAGGCACGGACGCCGACCGGTCCTAAGCAGAGGAGCTTTGCCCTCGCCCACCGACTCCAGTGCCCATAAGTCTGGGGGCAATTCCCTCAGCAGGCACGGACGCCGACCGGTCCTAAGCCGAGGAGCTTTGCCCTCGCCGACCAACTCCAGCGCTCATAAGTCTGGGGGCAATTCCCCCAGCAGGCACGGACGCCGACCGGTCCTAAGCCGAGGAGCTTTGCCCTTGCCGACCAACTCCAGCGCTCGTAAGTCAGGGGGCAATTCCCCCAGCAGGCACGGACGCCGACCGGTCCTAAGCCGAGGAGCTTTGCCCTCGCCGATCGACACCAGCGCTCATAAGTCTGGGGGCAATTCCCCCAGCAGGCACGGACGCCGACCGGTCCTAAGCCGAGGAGCTCTGCCCTCGCTGACCGACTCCTGCGCCCCTAAGCCTGGGGAAAATCCCCCAAGCCGACGCCAACGTCGTCCAGTCCTAGGCCAAGAACAAGGCGACAACGCAAAGTACACGAGAAGTACGAGTAAGTCCATTTCGTTTATAATAGTTAACCAGAGTACAAAAATGTGTCTTATTTACAGGGGATCGAGGCGAAGGAAACACCCTACAAACAATCTACTCACGACGAATGACAGAGTTCTTCGCCTACAGAAGCTAGATCGACACCGACAGAGCAAAATTGGTTGACAAAAGACCCGAAGTAGGAAGCCCAAGCTAGCAGCCATGCAACCAGCAATTGTTGGCCACGGAGCCGATAACGATGCCGAAGGAGATAGCGGGGGCCAGGGATCCATTTCAAGTAGACTGGCCCAAAGCGAAGCGGATGCTTAAAAATTTGAGGATAAGGCCGGGAGGGACGGCTTAGGGAGCCCGAGCTCGGGAGGTCACATCCTCGGGCACTTCGCCCTGCTCGGAGCGAGGGGGATCGACCGACGGTGAGGCTTGCCGAACACGCTCCGCACATTCCCGGAAAGAAGACTGGATGACTTCGACGATCCGAGGGGCGATGAGGTCTTCATACTTACCGAAGGCCTCCCTGAGAACCTCGAAGATCCTCTTCCCCAGGGTCTCGACGACGCCCTTCTCCACCTCCTCTGCAAGCCGCATCACCTGGCACCGATCCGACAGTTCCCTCTGAAGCTCCTCCCTCTCCAGGCGGAACGACTCCGCCGCTTCCTCAGCCGACTGATGAGCATCCTCCAGCTTTCCTTGGAGGTCAACCACTCGTCCCTCCAACTCGGCCACGCGGAGGTTGAGACGCCGAGACTCCATCTGGGCCGCCGTCATAGCCACCTCAGCCGCCCCGGCCCGCTCCTGAGCCCTCATGGAGGACTCCTCCAGCTCCCTCAAGCGAACGGCTCGACACTGCAACTCCATAGCGAGCGCTGAACCCTGAAAAGACGAGACATGGGCTAAGAAGAGGATAAAGAGAAAGAGAGGATAGCAAGATAACCGAACCTGTTGAAGGATCCAGACCAAGGAATCCGACATCTTGTCGGCCGGGATCTTCTTGAGGAGGCTGCGGTCCCGGGGAGGGACGGAGACCTCGGCAACCTGCTGGGCCAGGGCTCGGTCAACAAACATCGAACTCCCAGGGACGACGATCGAAGCCAAGTCGCTCGCCAACAAGGCCCCGACCCCTGGTGATACGGGCGAAGACGCTGCGAGGGGGGTGGCTGGCAAAGCTATCGAAGGATCCCCAGCGGTCGCCACGGGAAGCGCGGAACCTGTCGGACCAGAGGGATCCACATCCTCCTTCCTCTTCTTTCCACCGTGGGGCTCCGAAGGCGCCGGAGGGGAACGCTTCCGCCTCGCACCATCCTCACCCCCCGGAAGGGGATCGCCAGAAGAAGAGGCGGGAGGCGCGGCCACCACCTTACCCACGGAAGGCTCGGCTCGGCGCACTTCCTCCTCAACGGTCCTCCGAGGCGCCCTTCCAGAGGTACTACCTCGGCTCCGAGCGGCTCCACGACGGATCAGCTCGTCGACGTCACGGACGAATTCGCGGCCAGCCATCCCTGCAAAGGAGACCGAAATCAGGATGAGTCATAGGGCGATCCGGGGATGAAAAAGCGACCTACCCGGAGACCACAAGACGGCCTTCAGGAGTAGGTCGTCCAACAAAGACCAGATGGACTTCGTTTCCAAAGGAAGAGCCAACAGAAGCGCAGCGGCTGCCCGGTCGGCGTCTGAGAGAACTAACGACGGGCGAGGATGGACAGAACTGCCCCAGCTTGTTAGAATCTGGGCCTCACCCAAGAATACCACGAAAACATAATCCGAGTTCCAATCCCCTGACCAGCGGGGTAACCCGATCAGGCATTCCCTCCTCGAACGAGCTCGGAGTAGCAGCCATGACCCTGGACCGACCGTCTGGACCTGGTAAAAGTGGAAGAGAAGGGGGAGAGTCGGCTCCAGACCACGGGTACAGCAGAGCGTTACGAAGCCCGTCAGTACCGCGATCGAACACGGGGTGAACTGACACAGGGACACTGTGAAATGTTCCATGACCTGGATGAAGAAGGGATGGAGCGGGAAGCGAAGACCCAGGCGGAACATCTCGACGTAGACGCCGACCTCATTGCTCCTCGGAAGGCAAATCCGCTCGTCGACAAATGGAACCCGAACCTCGTATGGGAAGCAGAGATATCTTTCCCGGATCTCCGCGGCCACCGAAGGAGGGGTCCTCGACGGCGTACGGAGGACAACCGGGGGCACATTAAGCCGTACGGCAGCCGACGCCACGTCATCACGGGCGTAGTCTGGAAAAAGTTTCTCCTTCCCCTTATCCTGAAGAGAACGACTCCCGGCAGGGGAACCTGATCCCCCTAGCCGGGGCTCACCCCGTCTGGACTCCGAAGGATCCCTTGCCCTTTGACCAGAACCGCCTATCCTAAGGGCAGCCATAAGATGAAAGCGGGAGAGGAATTACCTTTTTTCGACTAGTCTGTAGAAGGCAATGAAGCGAAGGCGACGGGAAAATCCGAGTTGTGGAAAGCTTTGAATACCGGGAGAAGCAAGAGAGAAGTGGAGATCAACGCGGCTGAGGATTTTATATACCGGGCGCTGGGGTGAATTCGAAGCGGCTGACAAGAACGCGCGGCAGGCTTCGAAGAACTGGCGGCGTTTCGAAACCGGTGCCAGGGGAAGTCCAATCGATCCACCTCATCATGACCTACATTTATGACCACGCCTCGGCTGAAGCGCCACTCGGAACCCCAGGAGGCGAAGCGGTTATACCAAGCTAGCCGAGGAAGATCGATCCCACCGATGGCGGCGCCCGAACCCCTCAGCTTCTCAATTGAAGACGGCCCCGCGAACGGAGGGGGTAAGTTTGCAGCCACACGTGGCGGCATCAGAGGACCGACGGCGCTTCGGAGCACGCGCCTTAAAAATATCGAACGGGCCCACCCATGATGACGACTAATAAATGAGTCGGCATCGACTGGCGAGCTTGTCAAAATCGGCAGAGGTCACATCGGCCGAGCCGAACAGGCCGAAGCCAATCAACTCGACCGATGGGGGCAATTGTTACGCCTATTTGACCGAGACCCCAAAAGACACGAGCCCAGGAGCCCGACTACTGGTCGAAGGCCCACCTGCATCCTCAAGCCCATTCAACAAAGGCCCTGTAAGGGATCTTCTCGAATGTCGATCCGACCCGGCCCCGATAACCCGCTGGACACTCACCCACTCCTGCGAAAACCGTTCCCCCGAACGCGCGACCACTAAATGGCGGTAATGGGGAGGTGCTGGAATGGCGAAGAGAGCGGCGGCGAGGGGGCGGATTGATGGGGCACGATCGAGGGCGGGCGTGGGACGTGGCCCAGAGGCAATCACGCAGGGAGCTCTACAAAAGGGCTCGGAGGACGACGAAGAAAGGGACGACATCTGAGGTAACAAAACCTAAGGTACTCCATCAACGACCTCGTTCCCCCAATTCATCTCCTTCCTCCCCCGCTCGCGCCGAGAGACGCCGTTACGATCTCCTCACGAGTCGAACCGTCTCCGCCGGGCCTCCTTTCTCAGATCACCATCTGACTTAGGCATCGGAGGGGATTTGGCCGGAACCAAGGTCCGGCCCCCTGACGAGCGTTCTCGTCTACGCAGGTGGACAGCTAATCAACGGGCCGAGGCTACCCCTCGCCCCTCTCCGACCACTTGATCGACTGGATAGTGAGGCTTCCCCTCACCGTCAGCCTGCCGAGGTCGAGCATGCCCCGCCGAGGCCGAGCGTCTTAGTCGGGTCCGAGACTCCCCCTCGCCGCCTGTCGGCCGTACGTCTACCCGGGCGACTGAGGCTACCCCTCGTACCTCTTCCAGCCGAGGCCGAGCACGTCTGTCCGAGGCCGAGCGTCTCAACCAGGGCCGAGGCTTCCCCTCGCCCCTTCTGCACCAATTCGAAGCCCCCCAAGGGACCCAAAGCGGGCCCCTTGACCACGTTGACCGGGTTCTCCACGGTCAACGCTTTGTAGTGAGAAAACACTCTGAAACAACATCTATTCTTCCATTGTCACAGCTTCCATTAGATTAGGTATATTTACATAAAGGATTTATGTCGGTTCCTAAATATCCTCCAACAATATTGTTTACGGGTGTTTTTTTCCCCGCAAACCGATAGTATGGAGGGTGCGGGGTCAACGCGGTCAAAGAGGACACGTGAGACCCCCGTGATGTCGTGGCTGTCACGTGAGCCGGAGGCGACCCGTGGGGTCGGCCGATGGCGCGTTCGCTTGAGTGGGAAGGCGAGGCTCCGTTCTTTGGTGGGCCAAGGGGTAGCCTCGGCGGGATGACAACCTCCGGGATCGGTTGAAGGCGGAATCGCTCAGTGTGGGACGGGCGGATCTTTGCGTCGGCCCGCCGAATGGTAGCCTCGGCAGAGCGTTGCCTCCTGATGGGGGAGATGAACGGACTCGAGGACGGGGGCGCTCGGCTCCGATTGGGAGGACGCGGAGGGGTAGCCTCGGCGTCGCTGGAACTCCTGGACCTGAATAGACGAGAGAGCTCGTCAGGGGGGTCGGACCTTGGTTCCAACCGACGCCAAAGTCAGATCGGGTCTGATAGATACTCGGCAGGATCAGACTTGGTTCACGGAGAGATCAACCCCGATCCTCGGACCGAGCTTTGGAGGAGATATATTCAAGGTGGAAGAAGGTGATAGTATACGATACCAATGTTGTAGATCACGAAGATCCAGCCTCCGGCGATGACGCAACCCCCCTCCTCATATAGGCCAATCCTCCTCATAATGTGCCATGATGTGACATCATGGCTATCATTCATGGGGTCGTACAAATGGGGAAGTGTTGACACCCACTAATGGCGTCCACTTGATGAGGGAGTGAATGCCATGAACATGGCCATGAATGGGGAGCTAAGGCCATTAAGTCGGGCCATGATGACTGGAGTGATGGCCATTTAAGTCGGGCCATTATTGGCGATAGTGGTGGCATTTGGCGGTTGCTATATTTGGTGAATGCTTCCTTGATTTGGGCCCCGATTTCCTTCACTATGGAAGTGTGCAGTCTTCTGGGCCTTCGTCTTGGCTGGAGAAGCGCGGCCCGCCCGTGATATCCTTGTGCCGGGGCCCCAAGGCCGTAGTAGGCCGGTTGACTGGTTGTAGTTGACTTGGCTCTTCTAGGCCCGGTCAAAATAGTCATATCAATTACCCCCATCTTCTGAGCTCTACCATTGTTGAGGTGGAGGTCAGGAGATGTAGTATAATGGGGAAGAAGTTGCCCTCTCTGTAAAATTTGGTCCGTCTTGCGGAGTGGGCTAGTGATGATAGATCGTCGGTCCGGGATTCGTTCGGTTGCGAGGGGAGTCACCCCTCGACTTACGTCCGACGAATGAGTTTGGTCGGCTAGCTGGGGGAGCTGCCCCCAGTCTTAACGGCCGACCTCGTTCGTTCGATGGCAGGGAGGTTGCCCCTCGACTTACGGCCGACGAAGGAGTGAGTCGACCTGCTAGGGGAGTTGCCCCCAGCCTTACGATCGATCTCGTTAGTTCGGTGGCGAGGGGAGTTGCCCCTCGACTTACGGCCAACAAAGGAGTGGGTCAACCAGCTGGTGGAGTTGCCCCCAGCCTTATGGTCGGTGGGTCGATTGGCCTGCTGAGGGAGCTACCACTCAGTCTTATGGTCAATCGAGTGATCAGCCAGCTGGAGGAGTTGCCCCCAGCCTTTGATCTTGACGGTCTGCTAAGGGAGTTACCCCCAGCCTTATGATCGACGGGTCGATTGGCTTGCTGGGGGAGCTAGTCCCAGTCTTAGGGTCAACCGAGTGATCAACCGGCTAGGGGAGTTGCCCCTAGCCTTACGACTGATCGTTTGTTCGTTCGCGAGGGGAGTTGTCCCTCGGCTTACGACCGACGTAAGAGTGATCGTCCTGCCAGGGGTTGCCCCCAGCCTGACCGATCCGTTCATTCGGTTGCGAGTGGAGTTGCCCCTCGACTTATGGCCGACGAAAGGGTGAGGGCCTTGTGAAGACTTTCGAAGATTCCATGGTGGCGCTCTGCCACTACTTCGTCCAGCTCGGTTAGATGCAGGAGCAGTTCGCAAGTGGGGACCCAGCAGCACGGTTGGAGGAGCGGTCTGGAGGCTCAAACTCGGACGGTGGTGCTTCGGCCAGATCGGCTCGGCCACGGTCGGAGGAGCTGCTTCGTTGCTCGAACTCGGACGGTGGTGCTTCGACCAGATCAGCTCGGCCACGGTCGGAGGAGCTGCTTGGTTGCTCGAACTCAGACGGTTATGCCTCGGCCTGGCTTGCGAAGAGAGCTCGGCATGGCTAGCAACTCGGTCTTGAGCTCGGATTATGATGGATCGAACGGGTACCTGGACTCGAAAACTTCCCTCACATGTTGAGGTGATGAGTATCTCTTAGGTTTGATCTTGGAGATGAGTGGCGACGGACATCTCCCTGCTCGGGCGTCTCTCGGACCCGAGATGCTCCAGAACCTTGAGATGCCCCTTGAAGTGTTGATGATGAAGTGTGCTTCGGGCAAGCTTGAAAGGCGAAGGTAGTGGGGTCCTCCTGTGCACGTCATTCCTTGCCCCTTCCACGTCTCGAGTTCGCCTAGGGAGATGGTGAACTCGAGTCGCTGGAAATCACGTCGGAGCAGATCAGTTATACGGCTCGGCATCCCCTCCTTGATGACTCTGTATGGTCGGAAGATCGTCTAAGGGGATGGAACAGGGAGAGCCCTGGCTGGTCGGCCTCCTGAGTCGGTCGGCCTCGTCGGATTCTAATGCACCCTTGGATTGGATGGAAGAATCGCGCCTGATATGAAGCTCGGATCCTCAGATGCTTGGATGGGCCGTGAGCTTGAAGATTGGAGTCGGCTAGAGGAGCTTGATTTGCTCGGCATGCCTGAATGTTCACTATGTTTGGCGTGTTTAGCTCGACACCAGATGTTGAGCTCGACATGACGTCCATCTCGGCACAGGATGCTTTCCAAGCTCCGTAAGGCACTGCTCGGCACCGAATGTTCGGCTCGGCACGAGACCCTCGCCCTGCTCCATTATGCTCGGCATGCTTGGTGGGCTTTGTGTGGAAAGGGGATCTCGTTGTAGCTCTTCTCTTGAGCTAGTCATGGCCGTATATCTCGAATTGCAAGAAGTCGGAGGAAGGGGAGTTGTTAGGAAAGCATGTACTGCGGTCTGCAATCCTCCAAGTAGCACCTCTTCACTCCCGAGCATAGCACATGACCGAGCATTGTATATTGCCTCTGTATTGATGATCCTCACTACACTCTTCATATGGCTGATCAAGGCACGTGGCGGACCAAATGGCTCCAAAATATATCGGATGCCAGATGTTTCGGAGGTGGAGGCTCGGACGCTCGGAAGGAGGCGAGCTTGGTTGGATCGGGTGCTTGGCATGTGGGAAGCTCGAACGATCCATGCCTGGTCAGGCGAGTTTCGATCCATTGAAGGCTCTGTCAGACAAGCGCCGCTCCGATGCTCACTTGGTGCTCCGATTTGAGGTGAAACCAGTCGGATGAGTTCCAAGCAGAGGAAGGCTCGGTCTGAGGGAGCTTGGTCGATCTAACCCCCCGTCAGTCGGACGGGACCTGATTTGAGGGGATCTTGGTCGATCGTGTAGGGATCGTCTAACCCTTGCAATACTAACAACACACACTAGAGGGGGGGTGAATAGTGTAATGGCAATAAAATTGTCCAAATAAAATTTAACTTGCAAATGCGGAATTATAAATGTAAGAGGAATTAAATAGCACAATCAATCCAAACGCAAACACAAAGTTTTACCCTGGTTTCCCAAACTTGGGTACATCCAGCCACACCAATATTCACTATATTCCCACACAGAGAAGTGAATATAAATCTCACAAGGAGATACCCCACAAAGAGAATTTATGCCCTACACAAGGACCCAACCAATCCTACACAAGGATCAAGACTCCCACACAGAGAATCACTAACTCCCACTCAGAGAATTAGGGTTAGCCCTACACTAGGACACTCGAACTCCCACAAAGAGAGTTAATTCCCACAAAGAGAATTCACAAGTCCCACAAAGAGACAACCTCTCACAAAGAGAGAAACTCCCACAAAGAGAGTATCATAATCCCACAAAGAGAAATAGGAAAACAATTTACACCCTGTAAAGTAAATACTCTTTCCTATGCCTTGAGATGCTTACTCATGAATGAATGCAATGCATGGAAGAGGATCTCCAAGTGTTGGAATATGCTTGAGAGCACTTGGATGATTTCCCTTGAGCTGGACTTCAATGCATGAAGAAAGATGAATGCTCAATAGAGGAAAATGAAGGAGCTTGAGAGTGGCTTATTGATCTCTTGAGATTTTCTATAGAGTCAAGAGTTTATCAAATGGTGTCAAGCGTTCTCAAGAAAGGCAGCACACTCATATATATAGGAATCCTATATCTAGCCGCAAAACCCAAAGAAACAGCCAAATAATCAAATCTGCAATAGCTAGAAACTGGGTGAAAACGACATGAACAGTCGACTGATAATCATAAGACAGTCGACTGATCAACGGCTAGAAAATATCCAACGGCTGTAATCTGAGCCAGGACAGTCGACTGACGAAGTCAATACAGTCGACTGACAAACAGGCCAGGCGCCTGTTAATCCTTCAGCAGACGACTGCTGCAGGGGATGGATCGAAACAGAGAGCTGCACTCTTTCTCCAATTCTTCGCACAGGCGACTAATGTTAACACTACATTCGACTGTCAAATAGTCAGGCGACTGTATATTATTCATCAGTCGACTACTGTAAAGTATGGAGAGAAGACATAGAGATGCATAGATTTGCACTAACGCTAGACAGGTGACTGTTGACCAAATCTCAGGCGACTGTAAATATACAGGCGACTGGGAACTGATTGACAGGCGACTGTGCGTAAAGCTCAAGTTTGAGTCAATAGAAATGTTGACTTGAGCAGTGCATATCAGGCGACTGTAGAATGATCTACACACGACTGGAAATCACCCAGTCGACTGTGTTTCCCTCAACAGACGACTGACGGAAAGAGTGAACCTATTGGATTGGATTCTATGATAATCCTAAGGTTCACTAAGATGGTTAAATGCATGTGCATGAATGAGCAACCATCTAGCAAGGCATTACATCAACCCTAGACTCAAAAGAGAGAGAAAGCAATAAAGTAAATTACATGGATTACAATGCTTTCAAAAGAGTCTAAGTCTTCAATCTATGATGCCTTGATTGCTCTCCATCATCTCCAAGCTTTGGCACTCCTTGAGTCCAAACATTGGCCCTTCTTCACAAGATGCCCATCCTTACACCAAGTGATTAGTCTCCAACAAAGATATCCTTGAAATAAACTGAGAGATTAAAACATGAGATCCATTAGCAACAACATAATGTTGTGATCATCATCAAAATAAGATTGGTATGAAACACCAATACTCAACAATCTCCCCCCTTTTGATGATGACACACATTATATAAATCATAAAGAATTAAAGCACAATGCTAATGATCTCCCCCTAGTTACATGCACCAATTATATAATGAGATACTCAAAGGTAAATACTCATAAACCAATAACAACTTGGTGACATATAATAGGCATGGGTTACATAAACCAATTGCAAAGAATAAAGGCATGCAAACATGAATGGTTTATCTAAACCCATATATCTCTCCCTATAGAGATATCTCTCCCCATATGCATATGTATATATCTATCCCCCTATAGATATGATTACATAATGCATATATCTCTCCCCTTTGACATCGTCAAAAAGGTGGACATAAAAAATATCCCCCTTTGTCATCTTAACCAAGATGTGACAATATGCAAGAAACGAAAGATATGTATGATACCAAATTTGAAAATTTAGTGGGTATCAATTCATTGTCCCATGCTCCCCCTAGATCATAGAAATGGTCAACGTTTGACTTCTAGGATCTAACACCAATTAAATAATGGAGCCATGGGCCTTAAAAGTGCATCAAAGCAATAGATATGGAAAAATCAAGCTTCAAAGATACACACGGATATTGCCAAAAAAAATAAGATATGAAACAAGTTGGCAATAAACAAGAGGTTTGGTTTGAGACCCAAAATAACCAAATATAAATAATGGTCTCAAATAGCCTCCGAAATGAGAGTTAAAATATGTCTTAAAATAATTTAAACATATAATATATTAACTCCCCCATTGACATACATATGAATCATGCATGCATGTCAATAAACCCCAAGGTTCCAATTTTCATGAAAAAAAATAAATTTGAAAAATATTTTCAAAATCATGAAACACACACAATCAATGGGTATGCTTAAAATAAACATAGAAGCACAATACCCATGCAATATGCAAATGTGTGAGGAACCTAAACATTAGGTAACCAAACCCAAGAGGAGTTTGATTTCCTAACATAATCACACGAGGTGATCACATCCCTAACTAGAGAGTTGATGTAGCTATCTCTCTCTTGCACACTGGCCTTAGTGGGAATCCATAAACTCAAGGACTTCCTAGGCAATGGTTTTGCCTTTGCAAGAGGGAAGGATGTGGCATGCTTAGGTGTAGAAACAAATTTCTTAGCATGCAAAGAATGAGGATTTTGCTTCTTAGCAAAAAATGAAGATTCTTCATTCTTCCTCATCACCTTGTGATCTACATGCTTCTTGTTGGTGTTATTGTTGTACAAGAAGGCATGGTGATTCTTCTTAGGTGCTTTAGCAATATTTCTTGAATTTGCACCAAAAGAAGAATTAGAGGTGGGTTTGGGAACCACATTTTGAACATAACCCAAACCTCCTCTATGATTTTTCGGATGTTGTTTTTCCAACAAATCGTGGAGTGAATCCCTAGAATACACAAAGTTTATGAGCTTCCGGGATTCCTCTTCACATTTCAACGTAAGTTGTTGAATGTGAGCATCTAAGCTAAGGTTTTGAGCTATGAGATTTTCATTTGAAATGCTCAATTCCTTAACTTGAGAGAGAAGTGTGTCTCTCTCACAAGTGTCATAAACATGCCTTTCATCATGAATATTTACATTAGATGATTCTAACTCATGCACTCTATTCATAGCATTATCAAGTTTAGCTTTCATTTTATCATATGAATCGATGCACTTACTTGCCAAATTGGAGGCCACACTTAGGCGGTATTCAAGCTCCTCATAGGATGGCTTTTCCTCCTCGGTTTCTTCATCACTTTCCTCCTCGCTTGAGCTAGACGAAGACTCTTCCCCATTAGCCATGAAGCAACTTTCCTCTTTAGAGTTGAGCCATGTCTCTATCTCTTCATCGCTTGAGTTAGATGAAGTTGATAAAGAATCATCAAAGGAAACGAAACACCTTTGATCGTGCTCCTTGTCATCCTCTTCTTCATCATTAGACGTGTCCCCATCGGAATCATCAAATGTGCCAATAAGTCCCTTCTTTTGGTTCTTGACCTCGGACTTGGCTTTCCAAAGTTTCTTCCCCTTACCCTTGTAAGTTTCTTTGATGGGTTTGGAAGGGCATTCGGTAGCCACATGACCTATTCCACTGCAGTTGAGACAAACCAACTTGTTAGAATGTGAGACCAACTTTGATGAAGACATACCTTGATTTTCCTTGAGGAATGCCTTGAAATTCTTGAATTGCTTGGCAAGCTCGATGTAGTCATCGTCACTAAGAACTTCTTCTTCACCACTTGGAGCTTCTTGTTGGAACTTCTTTTTCCACTTGAAATACTCCTTCTCACCATGCAGAGCAACGCCCTTTTTCTTCTCGGGCTTGGTTGACTGGATCTCTTCCTTATGTTGAAGTAGCACTTCATGAGAGATCTCCAATGTATGCCAAATACTATTCGCCGATTTGCACATGGAGATGCGATCGAACTCATCCGGAGTGAGGACGCAAAGGAGAACACACATAGCCCTAACATTGACTTTGATCAAGTCCTTCTCCGCTATAGTTCTCAAGGCCGTGGGAGTAGAAGGCTCCTCGAAGGGTGACTCTGTTATGTCCCAAAGGTCGTGACTCTTTAAGTAGACCATCATCCTGATCTTCTAACTCGGATAGTTGGTTCCGTTGAAGAGCGGGGGTCGGACGGTAGAGAGACCTTCTTCATGAGGCGCGGAAGTAGCGTTGAATGCCATCTTTGCAGTATGCTTTAACCTCACTCTGATACCAATTGTAGGGATCGTCTAACCCTTGCAATACTAACAACACACACTAGAGGGGGGGTGAATAGTGTAATGGCAATAAAATTGTCCAAATAAAATTTAACTTGCAAATGCGGAATTATAAATGCAAGAGGAATTAATGGCACAATCAATCCAAACGCAAACACAAAGTTTTACCCTGGTTCCCCAAACTTGGGTACATCCAGCCACACCAATATTCACTATATTCCCACACAGAGAAGTGAATACAAATCTCACAAGGAGATACCTTATAAAGAGGATTTATGCCATACACAAGGACCCAACCAATCCTACACAAGGATCAAGACTCTCACACAGAGAATCACTAACTCCCACTCAAAGAATTAGGGTTAGCCCTACACTAGGACACTCGAACTCCCACAAAGAGAGTTAATTCCCACAAAGAGAATTCCCAAGTCCCACAAAGAGAAAACCTCTCACAAAGAGAGAAACTCTCACAAAGAGAGTATCCTAATCCCACAAAGAGAAATAGGAAAACAATTTACACCCTGTAAAGTACAAACTCTTACCTATGCCTTGAGATGCTTACTCATGAATGAATGCAAGGCATGGAAGAGGATCTCCAAGTGTTGGAATATGCTTGAGAGCACTTGGATGATTTCCCTTGAGCTGGACTTCAATGCATGAAGAAAGATGAATGCTCAATAGAGGGAAATGGAGGAGCTTGAGAGTGGCTTACTGATCTCTTGAGATTTTCTATAGAGTCAAGAGTTTATCAAATGTTGTCAAGCGTTCTCAAGAAAGGCAGCACACTCATATATATATGAATCCTATATCAAGCCCAAAAACCCAAAGAAACAGTCAAATAATCAAATCTGCAACGGCTAGAAACTGGGTGAAAACGACAGGAACAGTCGACTGATGATCATAAGACAGTCGATTGATCAACTGCTAGAAAATATCCAACGGCTATAATCTGAGCCAGGACAGTCGACTGACGAAGTCAATACAGTCGACTGACAAACAGGCCAGGCGCCTGTTAATCCTTCAGCAGACGACTGCTGCAGGGGATGGATCGAAACAGAGAGCTGCACTCTTTCTCCAATTCTTCGCACAGGCGACTAATGTTAACACTACATTCGACTGTCAAATAGTCAGGCGACTGTATATTCTTCATCAGTCGACTACTGTAAAGTATGGAGAGAAGACATAGAGATGCATAGATTTGCACTTACGCTAGACATGTGACTGTTGACCAAATCTCAGGCGACTGTAAATATACATGCGACTGGGAACTGGTTGACAGGCGACTGTGTGTAAAGCTCAAGTTTGAGTCAATAGAAATGTTGACTTGAGCAGTGCATATCAGGCGACTGTAGAATGATTTACAGGCGACTGGAAATCACCCAGTCGACTGTGTTTCCCTCAACAGACGACTGACGGAAAGAGTGAACCTATTGGGTTGGATTCTATGATAATCCTAAGGTTCACTAAGATGGTTAAATGCATGTGCATGAATGAGCAAACCATCTAGCAAGGCATTACATCAACCCTAGACTCAAAAGAGAGAGAAAGCAATAAAGTAAATTACATGGATTACAATGCTTTCAAAAGAGTCTAAGTCTTCAATCTATGATGCCTTGATTTCTCTCCATCATCTCCAAGCTTTGGCACTCCTTGAGTCCAAACATTGGCCCTTCTTCACAAGATGTCATCCTTACACCAAGTGATTAGTCTCCAAGAAAGATATCCTTGAAATAAACTTAGAGACTAAAACATGAGATCCATTAGAAACAACATAATTTTGTGATCATCATCAAAATAAGATTGGTATGAAACACCAATACTCAACAGATCGGTCATCCCGTCAGCTGGGCGAGACACAATCTGGTGCGTGCGGGGTTGACCGGACATCTCCTCCGTCGGGTGAGACAGCCTGGAGCATGATCGGTCAGCAGGATGCCCCCGTTGATCGGATCAAGGTTGTCGATCGGTCTACGGTACGCCGCTCTGTAGATCGTCTCGAAGCTTGTCCACAGGACGCCTTCGATTGTATAAGCAGTTAGGGATGCCCCAGCTCCTCTTCGAGAAAGTGATGCAAACAGGTCACTAAGTATATAAGCTCCTGATAAATGTTGACAAGGAAGGTGTCCACATATTTGACGAAGAGGGTTGAAGCATTTGTATGCGGGTTGCGGTTGTACTCGTGTGGCCTATCGCTTCGCTCCGGGCAACAAGCTGCAATGAAACTCAAGCAACAGGATCTTATCAAAAATAAAAGGAAAATGAAAGGGGGACTTCACTGGGGTTGTGGCTCCCAAATTTGAGCTCCTACGACGGTAGGTCATCCGTCGTCAATTTTGGCTTGCTTCATATTAAAGCTCACATCCAAGGTCCGTGAGGGAGAACGAAGCCTCGTGATCGGGATATCTTCGGTAAATTGGGTCATTGTCGGTGGTGCGGCTTCTCTTAGCCTTGAATTCAGTAGTCCACTCCCAGCCTGGTTAGGTGGTCTTCGGCATGCTCAGTATTGAGCTAGAAGCCAAGCAGGGGATTGGAAGCTCGACAAATTCGTTCGGAAGGACCGAGCTTGGAGATAGCGCAGCCGCGCCAGGAGGAGCGTCAAGCTTGGTTCGGTCGGAAGCAGAAGCTATTCAGCCACCAGACGATCCAACGGAGGCGAGAACAACAAGGAGAAAACACCTCGAGGTCACCCGAAGGACCCCGTGGAGGTATCTCGAGGCCATCGATCCGACACTACTCCGGCTTCGCTCGTCGCAGCGGAGGTGAGAACAACCGTTGAACCAAAGAGGAAAAAACATCTCAATGGAAACTCCGAGCTTGGCACACTCGACATCGGGTGTTCGTTTCGACAGGGGGGCCTCATGCAGCTTCGCAAAATCGATATGCCTTTAGTGGATACCTTGGATGGAGTAACTGATGACGGAATTAATGGCAAAATTGATGGAGAAATTCATGCCGATCAATTTGATGGAGATTCCATGCCGAACAAGTTAGGCAATTGATGGCAATATTGTGCGTTCCATGCCTATCAACTTCAGCGATTTGGGTTTCCCGTCAAATTTGCTCGGCAATGGTCTCCCTAGAATCTGTCCGACTGAGGCATACCACGCTCCATAAATTATGCCCGGTCGGGACAAATCAAGGCTCTGGAAATCTGATGTAGTGATTGACGTGAAGGTGCATCGGAAGAAACCTTCCCCAAGGGTTGAATGTTTCGAGCTTGATTCTGATGGGGGACAACGCGATCAGAACATGTAGATCTCGTTGTCGACAAAGTCTGGGGGAGTTCGGCAAGGAGCGGCCCAGACCATTCCTCTACTCAGCGGACTTCGATCGATTGACTCATCGAGCTCGGGTCTGGGTGAATCAATCGAACTTGGATCGAGCTCGAGAAGAATAATTGGAAGGAGGTCTGGAGCCTGAGGGGCTCTGTCCGTCAAGGAGGTGATCTTGGTTCGTCGAGGAAGCCTCAACCTCGGCGTTGCCGTTTCCAAAGATTTGAAGTGACTTCAAATTCTTTGGTCGATGCTCGTTCGACCCAAAAAAGCTTGAAAGTTGGCAGCTTGGTCTCATAGTAGGGCTTCTTAGGCAGAGAGGACACAAGCTCGAAATAAGGTTCTTCAAGTGGAGGCAACCTGTATGCCTGGAGGCATCGAAGATCCGAGGTGGTCGTTCGAGACTGACCGAGTTGGATCTGAGCTCGACGGGTCTCCTCAAGCCCGTTCAGAGAGCTTCCCCCTTAGGATGAGATCCGAACAGGTGCCAGCTCGCATAGGACCTTGTCAAGCCCGATTGGCAAGTGAATGGACTTTGTGGATGATGCCCACCAACTCATCTCTTTGTTTTTGCCTCTTCCCTTTGTCTTGAGCGGAGGCTAGATTTCGATCACGGGAACGAGTCATAGCCGATGTGGTTGATGACGTGAATGTTGACTCGGTTCCCACAGACAGCGCCAAATGTTTACGGTGTTTTTTTCCCCACAAACCGATAGTATGGAGGGTGCAGGGTCAACGCGGTCAAAGAGGACATGCGGGACCCCCGTGATGTCGTGGCTGTCACGTGAGACGGAGGCGACCCGTGGGGTCGGCCGATGGCGCGTTCGCTTGAGCGGGAAGGCGCGGCTCCGTTCTTTGGCGGGCCGAGGGGTAGCTTCGGCGAGATGACAACCTCCGGAATCGGTTGAAGGGGGAATCGCTCGGTGTGGGACGCGCGGATCTTTGCGTCGGCCCACCGAAGGGTAGCCTCGGCAGAGCGTTGCCTCCTGGTGGGGGAGATGAGCGGACTCGAGGACGAGGGTGCTCGGCTCCGATTGGGAGGACGCTAAAGGGTAGCCTCGGCGTCGTTGGAACTCCTGGACCTGAATAGACGAGAGAGCTCGTCAGGGGGGTCGGACCTTGGTTCCGACCGATTCCCCTTCGATGCCAAAGTCAGATCGGGTCTGATAGATGCTCGGCGGGATTGGACTTGGTTCACAGAGAGATCAAGCCCCGATCCTTGGACCGAGCTTTGGAGGAGATATATTCAAGGTGGAAAAAGGTGATAGTATACGATACCAATGTTGTAGATCACGAAGATCCAGCCTCCGGTGATGACGCAACCCCCCTCCTCATATAGGCCAATCCTCCTCATAATGTGCCATGATGTGACATCATGGCTATCATTCATGGGGGCGTGCAAATGGGAAAGTGTTGACCCCCACTAATGGCGCCCACTTGATGAGGGAGTGAATGCCATGAACATGGCCATGAATGGGGAGCTAAGGCCATTAAGTCGGGCCATGATGACTGGAGTGATGGCCATTTAAGTCGGGCCATTATTGGCGAGAGTGGTGGCATTTGGCGGTTGCTATATTTGGTGAATGCTTCCTTGATTTGGGCCCCGATTTCCTCCACTATGGAAGTGGGCAGTCTTCTGGGCCTTCGTCTTGGGTGGAGAAGCGCAGCCCGCCCGTGAGATCGGAAGGTGAATCGGAGGTGATCTGACGTGGTGATTGACGTGAAGGTGCATGGAAGAAGCCTTCCCCAAGGGTTGAATGTTTCGAGCTTGATTCTGATGCGGGACAACATGATCAGAACATGTAGATCTCGTTGTCGACAAAGTCTGGGGGAGTTCGGCAAGGAGCGGCCCAGACCATTCCTCGACTCAGCGGACTTTGATCGATTGACTCATCAAGCTCAGGTCTGGGCGAATCAATCGAACTTGGATCGAGCTCGAGAAGAATCGTTGGAAGGAGGTCTGGAGCCTGAGGGGCTCTGTCCGTCAAGGAGGTGATCTTGGTTCGTCGAGGAAGCCTCAACCTCGACGTTGCCGTTTCCAAAGATTTGAAGTGACTTCAAATTCTTTGGTCGATGCTCGTTCGACCCAAAAATGCTTGAAAGTTGGCAGCTTGGTCTCATAGTAGGGCTTCTTAGGCAGAGAGGACACAAGATAGAAATAAGGTTCTTCAGGTGGAGGCAACCTGTGTGCCTGGAGGCATCGAAGATCCGAGGTGGTCGTTCGAGACTGACCGAGTTGGATCTGAGCTCGACGGGTCTCCTCAAGCCCGTTCAGAGAGCTTCCCCCTTGGGATGAGATCCGAACAGGTGCCAGCTCGCATAGGACCTTGTCAAGCCCGATTAGCAAGTGAATGGACTTTGTGGATGATGCCCACCAACTCATCTATTTGTTTTCACCTCTTCCCTTTGTCTTGAGCGGAGGCTAGATTTCGATCACAGGAACGAGTCATCGCCGATGTGGTTGATGACGTGAATGTTGACTCGGTTCCCACAGACGGCGCCAAATGTTTACGGGTGTTTTTTTCCCCACAAACCGATAGTATGGAGGGTGCAGGGTCAACGCGGTCAAAGAGGACATGCGGGACCCCCGTGATGTCGTGGCTGTCACGTGAGACGGAGGCGACCCGTGGGGTCGGCCGATGGCGCGTTCGCTTGAGCGGGAAGGCGCGGCTCCGTTCTTTGGCGGGTCGAGGGGTAGCTTCAGTGAGATGACAACCTCCGGGATCGGTTGAAGGGGGAATCGCTCGGTGTGGGACGCGCGGATCTTTGCGTCGGCCCACCGAAGGGTAGCCTCGGCAGAGCGTTGCCTCCTGGTGGGGGAGATGAGCGGACTCGAGGACGAGGGTGCTTGGCTCCAATTGGGATGACGCTGAGGGGTAGCCTCGGCGTCGCTGGAACTCCTGGACCTGAATAGACGAGAGAGCTCGTCAGGGGGTCGGACCTTGGTTCCGACCGATTCCCCTTCGATGCCAAAGTCAGATCGGGTCTGATAGATGCTCGGCGGGATTGGACTTGGTTCAATGAGAGATCAAGCCCCGATCCTCGGACCGAGCTTTGGATGAGATATATTCAAGGTGGAAGAAGGTGATAGTATACGATACCAATGTTGTAGATCACGAAGATCCAGCCTCCGGCGATGACGCAACCCCCCTCCTCATATAGGCCAATCCTCCTCATAATGTGTCATGATGTGACATCATGGCTATCATTCATGGGGGCGTGCAAATGGGAAAGTGTTGACCCCCACTAATGGCGCCCACTTGATGAGGGAGTGAATGCCATGAACATGGCCATGAATGGGGAGCTAAGGCCATTAAGTCGGGCCATGATGACTGGAGTGATGGCCATTTAAGTCGGGCCATTATTGGCGAGAGTGGTGGCATTTGGCGGTTGCTATATTTGGTGAATGCTTCCTTGATTTGGGCCCCGATTTCCTCCACTATGGAAGTGGGCAGTCTTCTGGGCCTTCGTCTTGGGTGGAGAAGTGCAGCCCGCCCGTGAGATCCTTGGGCCGGGGCCCCAAGGCCGTAGTAGGCCGGTTGACTGGTTGTAGTTGACTTGGCTCCTCCGGGCCCGGTCAAAATAGTCGTATCAAATATATAGTCCTCTTGACAAAGTAATCCTAGCACTCTGGCAATTACAAGATCTGAAGTATATAAGAACAATGGAGAAAATCCAATGAGAAAATCAAAGAGAAGATTATCTCACAGCCTCAAGCTATATATAGCCGTCTCTTCTTCCTCTTCCACGTGCAAATCCAATGTATTTTTGCTCTGCTACCGACGTCTCCTACTTAGGAGGGGTTTTAAATAGGGTTTAGATGCCATCTAAAGTGGTGGCCATTCGATTAGATTGATTATCTATCGAACGGCCCAGATCTGATTCTGCCTAGGCTGAAAACAGACGTCTGACGACCCTAAGAGGCCAGACGTCTGGCGAAATAAGACGTGCTTCACCCTTGAACCGATCAGACATCTGGTACAAGGCCATCAGACGTCTAAAACCCACTGCACATGGTTTTATAGTTTCCCAAAAGCTGGAGATTTTTCACACCATGCCTTCAGGCATCTAAAGGCAAGTGGTTAGGTGTTTGGTCATTCAGACAGACATCTGATCATCCAACATCAGACGTCTGGCATGTCTATCTGATACTCTTCTTTGGAGTTGCCAGAACCAGACGTTTAGTCATATATCACCAGACGTCTGGTGACTATGAAAATTCCAGATTTGAGTTTGAAGCATAAACTTTAACACTTTACCTTGCTTCAAGCTTTCTCCATCACACATGCAGCACTGCAAATATCAACAAGACACTTCCATGATCTCCATAATGGCTCTACCCTAATTCAAAGCATCTCTACCCAAATCTAGTATTTCTAAAACACTAATAACAACGGGAAAGTTCAACCATTTACCAAGTAAAGATCAAGCTCGAGCAATGCCTGAGCTTGACTACAAGAATTATCTTTGTTAGCGTATCTGTGGGATTATGATCCTTCGAGACCTTCTCCAGTGCTATCACCTTCTTCTCCTCAAGTATGAAGAAGTCATGCACTTCAATATGCTTGGTACTCAAACTGTAGGCCTGATGCTCCGCCAAGTGGATAGAGCTCTCGTTATCACAATAGACCTTTGTCACTTCTTGCAGAATACCTAAATCTCTCAGTAGACTTCGCATATACTTGCATTCCTTGATCACCTCAACTGCAACTATCAGTTTCTGCTCCGTGTTTGATAACGCTATAATGGAATGAAGGACCGATCTCTAGGATATTGCAGTAGTGCCCAATGTAAACACATCCAACCGTAGACCTCCTCCTGTCTCTGTTACCCGCATAATCTGAATTGTAGAATCCAGAAATCACCAATCTGAATAGACGATAGGAGAGCCTAAAGAGGACCACGAAGTGTTACTTGAAAAACCTGAAGCAAACAACGAGGAGTTGGTCGATGTGGTGCACAAGAGTATGGATATATTTTAAGGGAGTATCGTCTACCGATTTTTATCTCACATATGTCTTTTGACGATCTTCTTTGGAATACATTTATTTTCGGGAGGAATTATATACATCAGATTGATTCGGCTTATCTCTTATAGGGTACATGTGGAGTCCTTGAGAGATGCTAGGAGCCGCATTGCTGGAATCTAATGGAGTCTGTAGAGATACGCACCTGGCGGTGCCATAGAAAGTGAAATTGGAGCAGTTTCCTGCACCGACAAGATACCGGATCCGCCTTTTGCTACAGGTGGTACCAGTCCAGTAGTATAGCCTTAGTGTAGAATTTTACGCTTTCAATAATCTTGAATCCTCTCGACAGCGAGATGACAATATATGTTTAATGCTTCATTAGTTAGATAAAATAATTTATCCTTATGATGTCGGCAATAACATTTTGTGCATCCCATATCCTATGCTTTATTGATTGTCTTCTTCATATTATATTGACATCTCACCATTTTGCTCACCCACCATGAGCATTTCTTTCAAGTGAAATCTTACTTTCTAATTCATTTGACTTGATCACGCTTTTCAAAGCCGTGACATTTTTGATCGAGTCATTTGAATAGATTGTTTGGTTGAGCTTGGGGGAAGGCGTTCTCATGCATCATTGCATGTGCATGTAGTTGCATTAGGATTTCATGTCATTCAGGTCATCATTTTCCATTCACCCCCCTCATATTTATCGTTGTTCGTCATAATTATCTTTTATGATCACATTGAGGACAATGTGTAGTTTAAGCTTGGGGGAGTGCATTTCCATGCCATTTAGTTACATTATTTGTATTTTTACTTTATTTTTAGGATTTTTAGAATCTTTCAAAATTTTCAAAAATTTTGATTTTTCATCTTATTTTCATTTCATGTGAGTGTTCATGCATCATATCGTGTGATTGTTTTTATTTTTCTATCTTTTCTTTTCTCTTTTAGACTAGAAATTTTTTTCGATGATTGAACTATGTTCGCTATGCACACTCAATTAATTCCTTTACACACCCACATAGCACTCTCTTAGGTCTTATAGGCTTCATTTTAATATTTATATGATGAATTTTATCTTGAACTCTAAGTTGATTGATATAGAGTTATTTCCTTGAGTAGATTGCTTTTTGAATATGCTTTTCCATAGCTGAGTTCATTTTTTCCACAATAAATATTCTCGAAACAGTAAAAAAGAATTACATGAATTAAATATGAAAATGAATGAATTATTTGCATGATTTGAGTGATAACTAAGTACGTTTCATGAATGAGTATGATTCAAGAGAATTAGAATAACCCATGAAGCTTTAGTATTGATGAGTAGAAACTCTGATACTGAGCCCATGTTTAGATTCTATGCTTTTTCCTTTTCTTTTGTATATAGCCATAAATGATCTTTGATCATGCTTTACATTCCATCGCATTTATGTGAGTTTACAAAAATACCAAAAACAAAAATATAAAAATCAAACAAACATTCTAAATAAAGGTCATTGGAGTTCCTTGTAACCCGATGCCTTAAGATCGCCTGATTTGGTATGCATAGACCGCTTCTTGACTCCATTGCATTTACGTAAGTTTGCAAGACAAAAATCCAAAAAAATAGCCAAAAGTATAAAAACACAAAAATTCCATTTCTTTATCTCCTTTTCTATTTAGAATAAAGACATTGGCAAAGTTGAAGTATTTCTAGGAGTCAAGAAAAAGTCTAGTGTGATGATATACTAACTTCAATTGAACTCATTATTCCATATCATGAACAACAAATTTATATCTTGCATGCTTGGTATTTGATCATGATACATTTATGCTGGATAGAGAATCCGTTGTGGAGGTTGAACTTAAATTCTATGGATTAATTTTATTATCTGATAGGCTATGATAGGATTTCTTCTCTAATTTCATGTTGCTGATTGAGTTCTTTATACTTCATTAAAAATCCATGATATACGCATAATGCTGGACTATGATGATATGTGTGGATGTGCATGCTTATTGATTGCTCAGTTGATGTTGTGTGCGCTGCATGAGATGAGAAAATGATCTTGTCAATTCTCTCCTTCGGTTTCTTTTATTTAATTATTTCTTTCTCCTGGTGAATTTCTTATTTGTCTTCCTCGAGGACGAGTAAGAGGTAAGCTTGTGGGATTTTGATGGGTCCATATTTTTTATGATTTTATCACATCATTTCATATCATTCTAATCGCTCGAAACTCATTTTTATCGCTCTATCGATCGTTTATCGAATTATATGATTTTCGGAGCTTTTGTCTCATTTTAAGGAGTTTCGAGACGATTCGGAGCAACATGGAGCCAGGGACACATCCGAGATGTCCGGAGCATCAATGTCATGGTTCGCTAGGTGCTTGCTATAGTGGAGAAGGAGATTTGAGGAGAAGAAGAGGAAGGAAGGAGAAGAAAGCAAGAAGAATGGAAGCTCCCACCATCTATTAGCATTTCCAGACCACTCAGTCCGAGTGGCGATTCCACTCGATCCGAGTGGGTATGGAGAAAGGGAAGAAGCTTCAACACTTAGCCTTTTGAAGGGCATGAGAAGTCACTCGGACCGAGTAGCTTTGCTACTCGGCCGAGTGAAAATTTAGAACGACAAATTCAAGCCAATTTCGAGACTCTGAACTTGACCGAGGGCACTTGCCCACTCGACCCGGGTGCCTGGGTGACTCGGTCGAGTGACCCTTTGCTTCAGATCGAGACTAAAGCATCAGCTGAAGGACTCGACTGAGCGCACTTGCCTACTCGACCGAGTAGCCTCGTCCACTCGGTCGAGTCGACCGGGTCGCCAACTCAGATCTGTTTCTTTTATTTTGTTGGGTTTAAAACCCTCTCCTATATAAGCCGAACTGAGGCTAAGTTTTTAAGACATGATAGAGAATAGAAGGCATCAGCCACATCATTTGGGGGTTTCTCCCCCCTTTTATTTCTTCTTGTCTTTAGGTTAGTTTTAGGGTTGGCTCTTGTTCTTGAAGATTTTCTTAGGAGCTAGGCCATGCCCTAGGCCCCTCCTTCATTGTAATCAGCTAAGTACCCTTGTTATTTCTGATTTTAATTCAATTCTTTGTGTTTTCTATTATGCTAGCAATGCTTTCTAATGTTTCCATGTCTATTGCTATGCTAGAGTAGTTCTATTGCTAGGGTTAGATTGAATCCTTTTGCTAGGGCATCATATTTGATGGGGATGATGATCCAAGATATTGACACCAAACCCATCTCAAAATTTTGGGATTCTTTGAATTTTGGCAACTTAGCCTAGGGAAGGGATTTGACCACAATTATTCTAGGAATAGACAACCTTAGAACCCTTGAATTGACAACTCTTGGTGGTTGATAAACTCACCCAAGGGTAAACCTAATAATCAAGGGTATTCTATAGCGAGATGATCCAACATGGTGGCATCGATAGCGATCCAAGATATTGGTGCCACTACAATGTAACTAGGAATCGAGGGAGCCGTAGAGTTATGTTGTGGTTTGCTATCATCGGGGGTGACATGAATTCGATAGACGCGATGATCCGCGATAGTGGCACTCATCCTGAGAAGTCCCTTCATGTCCGAATAGGATTGTAACGTCGTCAAACTAGTTGCGAGTGGCATCAACCTTAGTCGTTCGTTACACCCTTATATTGCTTACTAGGAGATCCACGATGACGTCACCGAAGTAAAGAGCCTTCACAATATATTATCGACTCGTTAGATGATTTGATCCCTAAACACGTATGAGCTTCATTTCGTTTCCAAAGCAGTAGTGAGAATACTGAAACCCTAGTGATATTTCTCTCATTTGTTTTCTCTTTGTTTTATTTCTTTCTTTGTGTGGAGTCAGTTGGCGATATCGAGTGAGACAACCTTCGCATCCATCACAATTACGACATTCCGTAATCCACCTCCACCAATAAAACCCACAAGTCTAACTCAACCTAGGAATCGATAGGTAGTATAGCACCATCTCCATGTGTTCGATATCCGCTCGTCGTAATACCGTGCACTTGCGATAAGACGACATCCCTCCTCGGATTGCATTCCAACTTCGATCTAGTTATCGGAATTCGTGCCATAACAAGGTAGTTTCTAGGGTACAAATTGGGATGCATCAGGCAGTTGGACTAGATTCTCCCCCCCTGTCCATTCTTTTCCTATAAATTGTGGTCGACCCAGTGGCTAAATTGCATTATCTCTCCGATCACCATCGGCTTTTTCTCCTCTTCCCATCTAGAAACCATTGGAGTCGTCTTCTACTTGTCTTCCATTGGTAAGGCTCTCTATGTTATTTTTTCCTTAGTTACTTTGTTTCTACGTTTTTATTTTTTATTCTTATTTTATTCTTTGTTTTCTAAATCTATAATTGTGGTTAAATTCCGACTAAGGCTATAATGAAGTTTATTATTACATCATTTATTTTTGTTTGAATAAACGCCTTAATATTTTAAATTGTTTTGTCACTTTAATTTTGAATAAAATTGTGTGAATATTTAATTATTCTTCAACGAGGCATGCATCGAGTTATGTTGAATGCATGCTTAGATATCCGTTAATTT
>JAULAV010003635.1:0-51049 GCA_030789695.1 Scilla litardierei
AATTTCATTGATTTTCAATTTTTGGACCTCTTTAGTCGGTTCATGTTCAGTGACTGACCGACTAGATTGAGATCTAGTCGGACAGTAAATGAACACAGACCGACTAATTCCTGTCAGTAAACTTGGGTTCAGTCACTGTTTACAACTAGTCGGTTCAAGCTCATTGACCGACCGACTAGATCGTGATCTAGTCGGTCAGTGCTTGAACTGTGACCGACTAGTTGTGCCAGGGACTGATTTGTCTTTTGAGATTCTAATCGATTTTATAAGCCTCAAACCGACTATTTCCCCTTCTATTCGATTCGAAGCTTATTTCTCAGCCACAAACCCCCGTGCCCCTTCGTCTGCCTCCCTCTCTGCCGTCGATCTCCGGCCATCTTTCCGGCCATCTCTGCCTGTGCCGTCGACCCCTCTCCTCCTCCTAGGTATCTCTCTCCATTCTAGGGCTAGCTTTCAGCTTCTAGGATTAGGGTTTCTAGTGATTTCATTTCGGCCTAGGGTTGTGCTAGGGTTCTTGATTTCGGCTAGGGTTTCTTCGATTCGGTCTCTTGCGTCGTGTCGTGCCTCGATTATGGCTCATACACGTATCCCGATTACTCCCTCTGGCCCTTCGCCCATGACCGTCGATTCACCACCCTCGGACCCCCCGCATCATACGCGAACCCCTCCGAAACGCCGTTCGAAAACCACCCAACCCTCTTCGTCTTCGCCCCCTCTTAGCGTAAGAGGACAGCGACTGCGAAACCCCGTGCCCGATCTCAGCCCAAGCCCAAGACAGTGATTTTTCGTGCTCCCACTCCACCCGGTGCTTCGGATTCCGACACCGAGTATAGACCCGAGCCTGAGACTCATATGGAACCTACTCCTCCTACCCATCCTGAGTCTAGCTCCCGACCACGTACGTCTACCCGTAAGCCTAAGGGAAAGGCTCCGATGCCGGTAGGCGGTGTCGATATCTCGTTGTGTCGCGACGACCCTATGTGTCTCGCGGCTTACAACCGTATCGAACATTGCCCGATGCTTCTGGGGCATTTCGTCCAGATTAGTGACTTCATAGAGCTAGCTGATCTTCTGTCGTCTTCGGGTCTTATCGATTACCTTCGATATGATCCTAAGGCAAATCCTCACCCCTACCCTCGTTTAGTCAAACTTTTCTATGCCAATAGGATCCGGGGTCAGTACGACGAGACCCACTCGATTGAGACGACTGTTTTGGGGACTCCTATAGTCCTCACGGCAGAAATCTTAGGAGAGATTTTGGGTATCTCCTCGTCTGGCCTCCTCCCCTCTAACATTTCTGTAGATGATATTTCTTCCCTAGATCAGACCATCCTTTCTGAGATTTTCCATCAGATTCCTCCCGCCATGATTGGCGTTCCCTCCAAATCCTTCAAGCCTAATGCATGGGTCCTGAATTTGATTCTGAAGTCGTGCTTGCTTCCCAAGTATGGCTCCTCATCTCTACCGTCCTAGCCTTTTCTGAAGTTGATCTACGCTATTTTCATGGGGAGCTCGATTAACTGGGCTCGCATTATACTCGATAAGATGGATTCTTTCGAGTGTATTCGCAAGACCACGAAGTCGGCTCACATCCCCTTCCTGTGCTTGTTGACCCTTGTTTTTCGCCACTTCCGTGTCACACTTCCTCGTGATGATGAGCGTCCACTTGGTCCTCCCCTGAACGCGACGACCGTCAAGAAGTCTCTTGCGGCACTCCGTCACGTTCAGAGGATGACACCTTCAGTGTCTGCCTCTGCCTCTACCTCAGCTGCTCCCTCTACCACTCTTGCCGATGTTGTTCGTTCGATCCGTCGTTTGGAGTCTCGTTAGGCTCGTTCTGAGGAGATTCTCTGCCATATCGCTCGACACCTTGATATTGAGGTCCCTCCGTCTTTCTCTGACGAGGATGAGTTGGATGAGGAGGAGCTTGAGGAGCTTGTTCGTGCTTCTACTCGTGCCCCGAGGGCCATGGCCGGCCACCCCCTTGTTTGGGGTTGCCGCACACACTTTCCCCCTCCGGCGGGGTGGTTTCCGTTGTCATTTGGCCGTAACCAACCCCCTCCGCATGGGGAGGGGGGATGCATTTCCTCCATAGCCCATTTGGCCATGGTGTTCATGCACCAAAAGTCATCTTCCCCGATGGGAATAACAACCATCTTCTTCCTCGATGAAGCACCCGTTCGTCGATGAAGCACCCGTTCGTCGAGAAAGTAGTTATTCTCTAATGGCCGTGTGCCAAAATGGAAAAATAACATACTTTAAAGTTCGCAACTACATGATCCACATGAAGAGAGTTCACATTCCCTATGAATGGAGACTCAGCATCCATGAAGAGTGCGAGCTTGACGATATGAACGGTCGGTTCTTCCCGTCACGGAGAGTTCCTGCCATATCCGTAATGGTAGGAGACCCTAACGTGAAAAGAACAACCGCTGCGTTCTCTCCGTCACGAAGCGTTCCTACCATATCCATAATGGTAGGATACCCATTCGTGAAAAAGACAATGCCTCGTTCATCGTTTCGACGGGGCGGCGGTTTGACCGGGGCGAACCCGTATGGCTCTGATACCAATGTGGGATCCTGTCAAAACAAGGACGTTAGGATCGAATAATAAAGTCGAGACTTACGCTTGCGTACGCGGCACCGTAATCTCGGAACTTCGCCCTCGGATTCGCCACAACGGTCGATACTTCGTCACGGAGGATCGAAGCAGAGTTTCACCGCCTAAATCTCTAACTAGAAGAGGATTTTAATGGAAGGGAGAAGAAGAACATAAGATGCCTTATGCAAACTTATGGCATGGAAAGTGTGCATTGAATGCCTTACCCTTGGGTCCTATTTATAGGCTTTAGGGGTGGTTATTGTAGGAAATAACCAATTATAAGCTTATTAGCCTATATTAGCACATTCATTTATCCTCTTCTTCATTCACTTATCAAGTGCCTTTATGCACTTATAAAGTGAATTTTTCCACTTATCGAGTTGCTTTTTCCACTTATCGAGTGGTCCTTTTCACACAAGAAAAGGTTCCCTTCGTGCACGCTTTCGTGCACGTGACATCTGCGGTCCGTATACCCTCATACATCCACTCATGGGTGTATTTATGTCGTCCATATCCAACATGGATGTGATCACCTTCAGATTCCTGATAAGCTTAACAGCAAAGGAAGGTTTAGATATGCTGCTAATGGATGTTGTGACTACATATCTATATACATAAAACTTCCTGAAGGCTTTTCAATGCCTGCTGAATTTAAAGATAGACCTCGGGACGTCTACTCTGTTAAGCTTCAAAGATCATTGTATGGTCTTAAATAATCATGAAGGATGTGGTACAATAGACTCAGCAAATTCCTTATTCAACAAGAATAATAATAAAGTTTGCACTTGCATCTTCATAAGAGCAAAGGGAAAAGGATTCGTAATAATAGCTGCCTACGTAGACGATTTGAATCTCATTGGATCTCCTGAAGAGATCGCTGAGATATCTGTAAGACTAACAAAAAATTCGAAATGAAAGACATATGCAAAATGAAATTCTGCCTTGTCTTACAGATTGAACATCTAAAAGATGGAATCCTATTACATCAAACCACATACACAAAGAAAATGTTGCAAAGATTCCATATGGACCAATGTCATCCACTTAGTACACCTATGGTGATACGATCTTTGGATGCTCACAAAGACCCCTTCCGGCCGCTGGAAGACGGAGATGATATACTTGGTCCAGAAGTCACTTATCGAAGTGCCATCGGAGCACTCCTATATCTGGTAAACTGCACGCGTCCCGACATAGCGTTCACAGTAAATTTGCTAGCCAGATACAGTGCATCGCCCACACAACGCCACTGGACCGGGGTTAAGCACCTTCTGCACTACCTCCAAGGGTCTACACATTTGGGACTTCTACAAAAATGGAATATCATCTACACTTGTTGGTTATGCTGATGCAGGTTACTTTTTTGATCCCCACAACGCGAAGTCACAAACATGGTATGTGTTTACCAATAGAGGGACAGCCATTTCCTGGAGATTCATCAAGCAAACCTTGACGGAGACCTCATCCAATCACTCAGAGATCATCGTCATCCATGAAGTAAGCAGAGAATGCGTATGGCTATGCTCAGTTGTTCATCACTTCCTGTTGACTACCGGATTGAAGAGTGGAGACCTCAAACCTACATCAAAGTTCGAGGACAATGCTGCTTGCATAGCTCAGCTACGAGGTGGCTTCATCAAAGGCGACAGAACAAAGCACATTTCACCAAAGTTCTTCTAGACGCACGAGCTACAGAGAGATGGCAAGATCGACATCAGACAAGTGCAATCATGTGACAATTTGGCAGATTTGTTCACTAAAGCCCTTCCTACCGCTACTTTTAGGAAGCTGTACAGAAGATTGGGATGCGGCACCTAAGAGATCTGAAAGCTTGAGAGCTTGTACAGATCAGGAGGAGTTAGGGAGAGTTTGTACTCTTTTCCTTTAACTATGGTTTTTCCTACAGGATTTTCCATAGCTAAAGGTTTTAACGAGGCAAATCTCACCAACTCATGATCCTGAAGTATTCATTCCATGTGAGACTTTCTATGCTCAGAATCCTGAAGTATTCACGAGCAGAGTCCACACCTATGGCTGGATAAGGGGGAGTGTTGTGAATGGATATGAACCGAGAAGGTTTAGATACTGGGCTATCTTAGAGATAGGCATATACCAATGTTGCACATGTTTGTACTCTCCCTATTTGCCTATAAATAAAGGGCTGGGGGCTCCTCCCCAGTAGTTGATTCATAACATAGTTTATTTTATTTAGTTTAAACAGTAGATTTTCCGATTAACACAAATATTTATTTGTACTTAATCGAATCATATAGAACAGAAATTAAAATACTGATTTTAAACGGATTCTGATGCCTTAATGAAGGGGTTTTAGGATGCTTCCATAGTGCTTTTTCACTATGAATACCATGCAAAGGCATGTCTTTATTTTTTCAGTATTCCTTTATGTATTATGTAGTTCTTTGGTATTTTTGTTAGGAATTAAACTTTTAAAATTAACAGCTTTTGCTATTCTAATTTGATGTGGGGATTCCTGACCATATAGATTTACAACATCTCATACAATGTGTAAGTTTACTATACTAGAAGTCATAATCTAATTAGGAATGTGGAAGAAATGGAATTTTAAAATTTTCCTAGCATAACTATCCCAAGATCTACCGATAAATATTAATTAATGCCAATAAAACTTACACCTTTGAGTGGATATACTTAAGTAATATCCCTATCTTATTTTGATGATTAAAACCCAATATTCCCTTATAAACAGTGTGATAAACCCACTGTGATCCATAAGCTCAACTGTAAAACTTGAACTTTATCTGCTAGCTAGCACTTAAAAGAAAGAAAAGAAGAAATTTTTTTCTTATGAGAGAATTGAACTACCTTAGAGCCAAAGATTTCAGGTTACTCAATTATATTAAATAGATGGATGATTTGAGAGGAAAAGAAGAATTCTATCTATAATGCTAGCATCTTAACTTCTCTATCCTAACTAATATGAGACTAAAATATTGTTTCCAAATAACCAAGCATGATTCATCATTAGCCATGGATGGCTCATGTTTAGGTCATAGTCTAACACTAGACAATGTACCAAAAGGTCTTGAACCACTTAACCATTTAACCAGAGCAAACCAAGTAGCTTGGTCTTAACAATTGGCTGTTGGCAGCCACTTGGCTGGTCACTAACAATGATGTGCCATCGCTGGTGATACCTTTGCACCATTGGCAATGATCCTAGTATGCCTAGGTGTCTTAACTTTTGGTTAGGTTTGGATGATGATTTATTTGGCTTTTTGTTAGAACCAAGAGTTTGTAACTCTTTAGAACACTTCACTCACACACAACAACTCTTTGTGATGAATTCCTCTCGTAGTAAAATCAATCACAACTCCTTATGATCACTTGATCAATGTATATCTTATATACATTTAGTTTTTCTACTTCATTTAACGTGATGAGTCGATCACCAGCATGAGACTATAAAAGCCTAACTCTTACATTGGTAGTAACTAACAAAACCTATGATCAAGTCACATGTACCTACTAATGCTAGCTACATGTGAAGACCATCCATTTCATAATCATAATTATTTAGTTGGTATGAGAATAGGTTCTCATCCAAACCTTCTGGGCATGTTAGTAATGTCTACCATACACTTCAGTTTCTTCATCATGACTATGTTGCTAAGATATATATGGTATGAAGTTATTAAAATCTTACTATTGTCATATATGATGCAACACCATAGTTATCATAGATCAAACTTATTATTCTAAATAATTTTATTCATTCCACCATGCCTTTTATAGTTCAATGTTAACTATCTGCAATACTAACCTCCCATAATAGAGGAGATGAATCCTTTCTAGATCACCATCTCTCTGCACATGTTTTGAACAATACCTAATAGATACCTAGCAATAACTAAAGTGTCGTTGATTAAAAAGGCTAAAGTATAGAGTTCCCATGTGCATGGTTCAATGATACGTATCAGGTCTAAACACTAACTTGTTGTTGCTATCAATTGAGAGCTCACATGGATAGTAAGATTATATCATCATGAAGAAGATTTTCAATGAATCATTTTGTAAACTTTTTCTCCAACAAGCACATGTACACTTGTCTCTTGATTGATATCTTCACATCGAATGACTATGAGACCAACCATTACCATTTCAATGATAAAGATCGATGTACATTAGCCTATCTAAAATATCAATATCTTATCGTGATATTCCAGATCTTGATATTCCATCAACCAGGAAGATTCTGTTTTGTACTAAAGTGGTTAATTAGGCATCATTGTCATAATCTCATTATGATCCTGATCTTCTTGCATTATCTAAGAACTTTATCAATGTAATTATATGTATTATACACACATTTACATATTCATATAAAAATTACAATAATAAAGAATATCAAATAGCATACTATTATTTCAAACAATGTGTGTAAATTACAATAATAATCTTAAGGGCCTTCGTTTTCCAACACAATGCAATATTAGGACTGCCTTCAATGATGGCACTGAAGATTATTGCTTGCCTCAATATCTAGCCATTAAAATTTTTCAACTCCTGATGGACCGGAACGGTACAAAGTGATCAAGATGTTGTGAAGAAGAGCTACTTGGCATCTGATAAGAAGCAGGTGCATGCCCTTACCTCATGCTAAAGATATGGAACCAATAAGCAAGATGAATGTCCTTTATGCTAAATATGCAATCATTTTCAACATTTTCTTTTAAGTTGTCATAAGAGATGCTACTTAGTACATAGGAAAAGGAATTTTCTATTTGTATGAATAAATGCTTATTTGAGCTTTTATAATAATGTAATCACCATACTTTCACATTAGAATAAATGCATCTTCTTAAAGTTTTTCTTACGGAAATATTAACTATAATTAAATACCAAAATGTCAGAAAGAGGAAAAGGTGATAAATATTGTATCCCTATCAATTTGAAAGTGCTAAAGAGAGGGAAAGATGATGAATGATGAATCCCCATCGACCCAATAGATGTGCTAATGCCATTATAAGCTAAAAACAAACCATTGGATGTCAAATCCCTGTCAAATATTTGAAAGTGCAAGCGAGTGGAGAAGGCAAATATCTTTTGACCTAGGTAATGGTACATCAGTGCAATAGTGGAGTAAACATAAACAGTTAAAGAGATAAAAGGTAGCACACACTAAAATTGCCATTAATTTGAAAGTGCTTGAGAGAGGGAAGGAGAAAGAACACCAAATGATATTTACTGATCCGTCAATGTTTCATTACAAAAGATAGGCTTAAAAACAAACCATGGGAAAGAGTGAAGGATGATGTTCGCCGACTTCCTGTAAATATAAAGGATTGAAAGGAACTTGAGCTGATAAATGCTAACTCCCCACTGACACAGTTGATCTACCAGTGCAAATGATAGTTTGTAAGCAAATAGGGATATATGATGAATACCAATAGCCTAAATACAAAAAAAGCATTGGAATGAAAGGAAAGATGATCAAGTGCTAACTGACCGTTGATTCAGACGATAAGATGATAAGCCTAAATACAAACTGATCTTTCAAACAAAGAAATAGCTTGCAAATAGCATATTAGAAAGGAAAGTGTTGTGTACATCAAATCTAACTACTAACCCGGAAGCCTCTATTTTGACACCAACCCCAATTTGCATCATAAACCAGAATGGCTTCAGATTTAACTTGCTAAGTTGATGTAATCCTCGTCTAAACCAAGCTAGGCATTAAGCTATTAACTTTCATATCTTCATATAGCCAGGATCCCTTGACTGGATTGCTATAGAATTTCTTACTAAGTACATATGAAAAGGAAACCCGCCCAGGCCCCCTACGTATAGAATTTCTTACTAAGAAAATAAGAAAATGCAAACTACCCATGACTAGAAAAATCAACACTCTAAGTTAAAACGATACTTCTCGATGAGCACCAAGATCCCAAAAGCTATGAGCCCTGACCTGCTTTGTAACCATAAACTTATAAATTTGTAATGGTTGGCACATCCTTAAGTTGAAAGAAATCCATATATGAAACGAAAGCACTTCTTCTTAGCTTTCCAACAAGTCCAGGCTTATAATCAGAATAAATTTTGAATAATAAGTACATAGCCGATAAGGAATCACGTTGTAAAAAGGCACACAAATATAACATAAAATCACCCAATGATAATAATTGAAAAAAGCTTTGGGGAAGCAGCTAATCATTAGAGTGAGTTAGGTAATGAAGAGAAGTACTCAAGGGGTATGGTAATATATCCACAACACGTGGCGGGTTGGCACAGACCAAACACTACCCTTGCCACCACTAACTACGATTGCTAGCTTCTTGGAACTTTTGTTTCTCTAGCATAGCAAGCAAAGACATTATGGCTGAGGTCACAGTTCAAGATCCTAAGAAATCAATTCTCATAGTTAGAGATTATATGTCAGTTTAAGGATAGGAGTTCCATAAAGTGAAGGGCATGTTTTGTCTCCCATGTTAGCAAAGATCAGATATTCAACCACTCAAACTTTGTCTTAAAGGAGAGATTGGTAGTGAAGGGGTCATCCACTTCTATGCTGCTCTGCTTGTTTCTCTTTATCTCTTCATGATTGAGATTAGAAGAAAGTTCACATGCCTTGTTAGGGTTGTGCACATACCAGGGTGTGCTTGGGACCCATGGAACCCTGCACTCAGGGGTGCCAGAGTAACCTGGCATCTTAATTATATGGTATTGGTGGTACCCTAACACTTAGTGTGGGTGTGAATTAGGGTACCTGGTACCCCAAGGAGGTGCAACTCAGGTACCATTATGCCCTATTACTGTTTGCATGGATGCATACAACATGTATTTTGATACGGCCATCTTGGAACGGCCCAAGAGCGAGCAGACCAAGCCCATATTGGAAGCGGGAGGCCCCCAAAAGGAGTTTGGGCCGACCGACGAGGCCCTCACGAGGACCTAATATCGGGTCGGCCACGATCGGGACGTGGGCTCCGTCAACCCGCGCCCGCAATAGTTAACCGCTACCCCCAAACACTCCCCCTTAATGACCATTAAGGGACCCCATTAACCCACCTTCATGGCGCATGAAGGCGCCTTAAAGGGGGCGGGTCATGGGGGCGGAAAAGAGGGACGTGGAGGAGGAATGATTGTGGGAGAATCCATATAAAGGAACTCAGGAGGCAACGAAAAGGGGAACCTGGCTCCGGATATCAATAGACGGGTGTATTCTACCCAAAGACCTTGTTTTTCCACTTTACATTCCCTCCCATAGCTCGGTCTGAGGACGCGCGTATCGGCCACCCTGTGAGCCATACCAGTCCCGCCGTGCATCATTCAGATCCGTTCTGACTTAGGCATCGGGGGAGACTTGACCAGAACCAATGTCCGCCTCCCCTAACGAGCTTCTTTATCTGTCCAGGCCAAGCAGATCCCGCGGCACCGAGGCTACCACTCAGCGCCACACTGACCGAGGCCGAGCGGACCGAGCGCACCCTTGACGAGCTATTTCGTCAAACAAGGCCAAGCAGATCTCGCGGTGCCGAGGCTACCCCTCAGCACATCGTCGACCGAGGCCGTGCGCACCCATCAACGAGCCCGCTCGCCCCCGGCGCGCCGAGGCCACTCCTTGAAGAGACAGCGTAAGGATCCAAGCTACACCCGTCAGACAATCGCGCCCAGCTTGACAGAACCAAGGGGTCTCATTTGATTCCTTTACCACGTTGACGCTCAATCCTACGGTCAACGATTCAGCGGTGAGAAAACACACGTAAACATATTTGATTGCTATTCCGTGTGCACCTTCTAATCCCAATGCAACCATGATCTTGCTACTTCTCACCGTTACTGACCATTGCTAACCTGCACTTTCCAGTAAACGTCCTAGTATTGTTCCCCTGATAACCTCTCCTCATGGGGATCAACAACTACTTAGCAAGAATTATTACTCCTCAAATCTATGTGGCCATATCCTTCAAGCACTTTCCCTCAAATCTGATGTGGTTGTTCTAGTCCATGATGATAACAAAAGGCCTTGAACCTGGTCCTTTGACCATCATATGTCTGTTTTAGACTAGCATAATCTTTGAGACCTGTCATTGAGCCTAGGGTACATGGTCTCGATGATCTGGTGCTCTTTCACGGTAAGCAATTGCAGGTGGATCTCTTCAAGGGTCCTGATCTTCTATCCCTTATAAGGCAACGTTGATCGAGCTTACTGATAGAGACCTGATACGTCTATTTTACGGAAGCCCAACAGCACGGGCCCAAAGGCGCAGCCCATCAAACGAAGCCCGAAAGAACATGGAGCTAGAAACCCAACTACCGATCAGAAGCCCGTCTGCGAGATCAGGCCAGCCCGACAAGGCCCCTTCGAGGGCCCCCGAACGGCGATCCAACCCGGCCCCGGAAACGTGCAAGTCACTCGCCCACTCCAGCGATAACCGCTCCCACGGGCCCGCGATTGCTTAATGGCGGTAATGGGGAGGTGCTGGCATGGCGTAGGGAACGGCGATAGGGAGGCGGATTGAGGGGGCACGATCGGGGGCGGACGAGGGACGTGAGTCGTGGGCAATCGTGACGGGAGGCCTATAAAAGGGCTAGAAGGACAACTAGACAGGGGACGGCATCTCAGGTAACTAAAACCTAAGGTACTCCATCAACGACCTAGTTCCCCCATTTCATCCCCTTCCTCCCCCGCTCGCGCCGGTAGACGCCGTTCCGATCTCCTCTCGAGTCGAACCGTCTCCGCCGAGCCTCCTCTTTCAGATCACCGTCTGACTTAGGCATCGGAGGGGATTTGGCCGGAACCAAGGTCCCCCCCCCCCCCCCCCCCCCCCCCCCCCCTGACGAGTGTGGTCGTCTACACAGGAGGACATCAGATCCACGGGCCGAGGCTTCCCCTCCGCTCACAAGACGACCGAGGCCACTCCTCGTCGTCCGTCCGACCGAGGCCGAGCACGTCCGTCCGAGCCGAGGCTTCCCCTCCGCTCACGAGGCACCGAGGCTATCCCTCGCCATTCGACCGTCCGAAGCCGAGCGTCTCACACCGGGCCGAGGCTTCCCCTCGCCCCCCTTGTGGCCGAGGATCCAGACCTGGCCCAGCCGACACGTTCCACGTCGTCCGCAACTCCGATTCGCGCCGCGTCTGCACCGACTCGGCGCACCCGAGGGACCCAAGTCGGCCCCTTGACCACGTTGACCGGGTGATCCACGGTCAACGCTTTTGTAGTGAGAAAACACTCTGAAACATCTGGCGCCGTCTGTGGGAACGAACTGTTCCACGAAGAAACAACCCGCACTTGCAATGGCACGAGCCTGCAATGGAAAGAGACGCATGCCCCCCATCCCGGAGGAGGGGAATGGCGCACCCAACAGCAACCTTGAGGACGCACCCGACGACAATCGCCCCGCCCCCTCAACCGAAGAGACTGGCGAGTCGGAACTAGCCACGCAGGGGCAGCTCCGCGCCCTGGCCCAAGAGACCAACGCGAGCATCCAGACGTTGGTCGCAACGGTACATCAGCTCGTCGGCGCTGCACCGGCCAACGGAGACGTGTTGGGCGACGGCCATCATTGGGCGGGGGGCCCTCCGCTCTTACGGTCCGCTGTGGTCAATGACCACAGGAACCGAAGACCGAACACGGAGCGTCGGTTCACGTTGTCTGGCTCCCGTCAGGCGAGATCACGCGCCTCCTCCCCTTATCGTGAAAGGAGCCGAAGAGAAACCGAAGGCACGGGGGACGAATCGGTGACCGCATTGTCTCGTCGACCACGATCACCCCACCGCAGAAGAAGCGATCGACACCACTCGAGAGACCGATCACGGCGGAGCGGGAGCTCCCGCCGGAGGAGCCGGGAACGCCGGGTCAGCCCGACCCCCAGTGTGGCGAGGGCCGTGGAGCCAGCCCCGCCGGCGCCTGTGCCCCCTCCACCACCGAACGAGCCGGAGGTAGGCGGGTGTCGGACCCCCGGGGGCATCCACAGAGACCGGTGCCCTCTGTCGCGAAAAATAACCGACGCGCGGGTCCCCTCTCGATTCAAGATCCCGGCGCTGGGGAAGTACGACGGGATAGGAGACCCGGGAAACCACGTGATGGACTACGAGGGGGACATGTCCTTCCAAGGGGCCGACGATGACCTGCTCTGCAGGGGCTTCTATTCGACCCTCAGGGGAGCGGCGAGAACCTGGTACCGCAGCCTACCCAGCCGCTCCATCGACAGCTTCGAGGAACTCACCCAGCTGTTCTGCAAACAGTTCATGGCAGGGCGACAGGTAATGCCTGATGCTGAACATTTGTTTAACATAGTGCAAGGCCCGACCGAGCCGCTCCGACAGTTTATGCGCCGCTTCAACGCGGAACGGCTGAACGTGAACAGCCCCCCCGACCTTGTTGTCCAAACGGCCCTAAAGAAAGGGCTGCGCCATAGAGGCCTGAAGAAATCTCTGCACAACGATCCCCCGAAAGACCTCCCTGGGATCATGGCGAGGGCCGAGCGCATCATGCTGACTGAGGAGACCTTGGCCATTGAGGCAGGGAAGGCCAGACGAGGGACCAAACGCGGCGATAGCGAGCACCGCAGCCCCGAAGGGTACCGGACCGAGAAGAGGACGAGAAACAGGCAGCGGGGAGAGGGTACCAGGGACGCCACCCCAGACGCCGTCCTCGCTCAAGTACAGAAGGAAGAGCCCGCCGATCGCCCCCCGCCAAAGACAAAAAGAGGGGGGAAGAATGGGGAAAAGTACTGCAAATACCACAAGGACAATGGCCACGACACTGAAGACTGTTGGCACCTAAAGAATGACATTGAGAAGCTGATGAGCCGAGGGCACGCAAGGAATTTAGCTGACGAGCCGGTCCACGGAGAAGGAACCTCCATGCAGCCAGACAAGGGGAAGAAGATCAACACCGTCCAAGGACCCCTCCGCATCATAGAGTGAGCAGGCGAGGCCCCTCCCCCCAGTCGCAGCCTAGTCCGGAGGAGGTTATCTAGGTTTACATCCCTCCGTCTAGCTTTATTTCCCATTTTCCTCCAAATGTACTAAGTCCGATAGGACCCTTAAGAGTACAAATGCATTCCCTTTTATCTTTTCTTTATCTTCGACGGAATTAACATTTTATTAAGGGTGCATAAGAGTGAAGACCGCCGCCTCACCGGATGGGAAGGGTCAGACAAAACCAGTCCCAAGACGAGGAGCTTCGCCCTCGCCGACCGATTCCTTCGCTTGTAAGTCTGGGGGCAATTCCCCCAGCCAGCCCAGACGCCGACCGGTCTTAAGCCGAGGAGCTTTGCCCTCGCCGACCGACTCCACCGCTCGTAAGTCGGGGGGGCACTCCCCCGGCCAGCGCGGACGTCGACCGGTCCTGAGCCGAGGAGCTTCGCCCTCACCGACCGACTCCACCGCTCGTAAGTCTGGGGGCAATTCCCCCAGCCAGCGCAAACGCCGACCGGTCCTAAGCCGAGGTGCTTTGCCCTCGCCGACCGTCTCCTTCGCTCGTGAGTCTGGGGGCAATCCCCCCAGCTAGCTCGGGCGCCGACCGGTCCTAAGCTGAGGGGCTACACCCCCGCTGACCGACTTCGCCGCTCATAAGACCGGGGGCAGCCCCCCTAGTCATCAAGGACGTCAACCGACTTGTCCACTCAGGGGGCAAGAGACAACCTCCCGGAGAAAGGAGGCGAGCGATCACCGTCAGCAGAGGGGCCGAGGTCGCAGCAACAAAGCAAAATACGTGAGAAGTTCGAGTAAGTTAATTTCATTTCCAACAATTAACCAAGGTACAAAAGTGTGTCTTATTTACAGGAAATTGAAGTAGAGAAACCTCCTAACAAATGACCCGCTCTCAACAAAATTCGTCACCTACGAAGACTATGATAACGCCGACGGAGCAAAACTTGTCGACCAAGAACCTAAAATTGCTGGCCTAAGCGAACATCCATGCAACCAGCAATTATTTGCTCCGAAGCAGGGAACCGGTAGCGAAGCCGAAGGAGATTGCGAGGTCAGGGATCCATTTCAAGTAGGCCGGGCCAAAGCGAAGCGAATGCTAAAAAATTTTGAGGATAAAAACAAGGACGACAGGCCGGGAAGGACGACCTAGTGGGCCCGGGCTCGAGAGGTCGCATCCTCGGACGCCTCGCCCTGCTCGGAGCAAGGGGGATCGACAGGCTGAGGGGCTTGCCGGACGCGCTCCGCACAATCCCGTAAGGAGGACTGGACGACATCGACGATCCGGGGGCCGATAAGGTCCACATACTTGCCGAAGGCTTCCCTAAGGACCTCGAAGATCCTCTCCCCCAGAGTCCCGACGACACCCCTCTCCACCTCCTCCGCAAACCGCGCCACCTGACGCTGGTCCGACAGTTCCCTCTGAAGCTCCTCCCTCTCCAGGCGGAACGACTCCGCCGCTTCCTCGGCCGACTGCCGGGCGTCCTCCAACTTTCCCTGGAGGGCGTCCACTCGTCCCTCTAGCTCGGCCACCCGGAGCTTGAGTTGCCGGGACTCCGTCTGTGCCGCCACCGCAGCTACCTCCGCTGCCCCAGCCCGCTCGTGATCCCTCGCAGAGGACTCCTCCAGCTCCCTCATACGGACGGCTCGACGCTGCGACTCGACGGCGAGCGTTGAACCCTGAACGACAAGACATGAGCCGAGAAGAGTGCAAAAGAAAGAAAGGGACAGTAGGATAGCTAGACCTGTTGAAGGATCCAAACCAAGGAGTCCGACACCTTGTCGGTGGGGATCCACTCAAGGAGACCACGGTCCCGAGGGAGGACGGAGCCCTCGGCCAACTGTTGAGCCAAGGCTCGGTCGACGAACACCGAACCCCCGGGGTGACCCCGGGGGAGGCCGAGCTGCTCGCCAACAGGGCACCGACTCCCGATAATGGAGGCGGAGATGCTGCGACGGGGGTAGTCGTCAGGGACACTGGAAGATCCTCGGCGGCCACCGCCGGGGGCACGGAGCACACCGGACTGGAGGGATCCACGCCCTCCTTTGTCCTCTTCCCTCCATGAGGCTCAGCAGGATCCGAGGGGGAGCGCTTCCGCCTCGTGCCGCCTCCGCCCTCGGAGACAAGAGGGGGCACGCCGAGCGCAAGAGGAGCCGCACCGGACCCGACGTTACCCCCCGCCACTTGGGCCGGTGGGACGGATCCGGCCCTTGCGACCTCCCCGGGGAGGGGACTACCAGAAGAAGGGGCGGGAGGTGCAGCCACCACCTTGCCCACGGAGGGCTCGGCTCGGCGCACCTCCTCCTCAACGGTCCGCCGAGGTGCCCTTCCCGAGGTGCTACCTCGGCTCCGAGCCGCTCCACGACGAATCAGCTCATCAACGTCGCGGGTGAACTCGTGACCAGCCATTCCTGCAAGCAAAACCGAAATCAGGGTAAGCCACAGGGCAATCCAGGACTGAAAAATCGACCTACCCGGATACCACAAGACGGCCTTCAAGAGTAGGTCGTCCAACAAAGACCAGATGGACTTCGCCTCCAAGGGGAGGGTCGACAGCAGTGCGACGGCCGCCTGATCAGCCTCAGAGAGGGCTAGTGTTGGGCAAGGCCGGACCGACCCGCCCCAACCCGTCAAAATCTGGGCATCCTCCAGGAAGACCACGAAGACATAATCCGAGCTCCAATCCCCCGACCAGCGGGGTAGTCCGATCAGGCATTCCCTCCTCGAGCGGGCACGGAGGTGCAACCACGACCCTGGACCGACCGTCTGGATCTGATAAAAGTAAAAGAGAAGGGGGAGAGATGGCTCCAGACCACGAGTACAGCAGAGCGTCACGAAGCCCGTCAGTATCGCAATCGAACAGGGGGTGAACTGGCAAAGGGGCACCGTGAGATACTCCATGACCTGGATGAAGAAGGGATTGAGTGGGAAACGAAGACCCAGGCGGAACATCTCGACATAGACACCGACTTCATTGCTCCTCGGAAGGCAGATCCGCTCGTCAATAAAGGGGACTCGAACATCGTACGGGTAGCAGAGATACCTTTCCCGGATCCCCGCGGCTGCTGGAAGAGGAGTCCTCGACGGCGTTCGGAGGATAATCGGAGGTACATTAAGCCGCACGGCAGTCGACGCCACATCATCGCCGGCATAGTCCGGGAAGAGCTTCCCCTTACCTTTATCTCGGAGGAGACGGCTCCCAGAGGAAGAACCAGATCCCACAGATCGGGACCCACCCCGCCTGGACTCAGGAGGATCCCTCGCCCCTTGGCCAGAACCACCTATCCTAAGAGCAGCCATAATATGAAAATGAGAAAGGAGTTACCTTTTTGCTAATCTGGAGAAGACAAGGAAACGAAGGCGGCGGGAGACTCCGAGTTGTGGAAAGCCTAGAACAGAGGGAAGAGCGAGGAAGAAGTTGGGATCAACGCAGCCGGGGATCTTATATACCAGACCCAGGGGCGAATTCGAAGCGCCTGACAGGAACGTGTGGCAGGCCTCAAAGAGCCGGCGACGTTTCGAATTCGACGCCAAAGGAAGTCCAATCGATCCGCCTCATCATAACCTTCATTTATGACCATGCCTCGACTGACGTGCCACTCGGAGCCCCATGAGTCGCATCGGTCGAACCGAGCCGGCCAAGGCCGATCGGCCCCACCGATGGGGGCAATTGATACGTCTATTTTACGGAAGCCCAACAGCACGGGCCCAAAGGCGCAGCCCACCAAACGAAGCCCGAAAGAACATGGAGCTAGAAACCCAACTACCGATCAGAAGCTCGTCTGCGAGATCAGGCCAGCCCGACAAGGCCCCTTCGAGGGCCCCCGAACGGCGATCCAACCCGGCCCCGGAAACGCGCAAGTCACTCGCCCACTCCAGCGATAACCGCTCCCACGGGCCCGCGATTGCTTAATGGCGGTAATGGGGAGGTGCTGGCATGGCGCAGGGAACGGCGATAGGGAGGCGGATTGAGGGGGCACGATCGGGGGCGGACGAGGGACGTGAGTCGTGGGCAATCGTGACGGGAGGCCTATAAAAGGGCTAGAAGGACAACTAGACAGGGGACGGCATCTCAGGTAACTAAAACCTAAGGTACTCCATCAACGACCTAGTTCCCCCATTTCATCCCCTTCCTCCCCCGCTCGCGCCGGTAGACGCCGTTCCGATCTCCTCTCGAGTCGAACCGTCTCCGCCGAGCCTCCTCTTTCAGATCACCGTCTGACTTAGGCATCGGAGGGGATTTGGCCGGAACCAATGTCCGGCCCCCCTGACGAGTGTGCTCGTCTACGCAGGAGGACATCAGATCCACGGGCCGAGGCTTCCCCTCCGCTCACAAGACGACCGAGGCCACTCCTCGTCATCCGACCGACCGAGGCCGAGCACGTCCGTCCGAGCCGAGGCTTCCTCTCCGCTCACGAGGCACCGAGGCTATCCCTCGCCATTCGACCGTCCGAAGCCGAGCGTCTCACACCGGGCCGAGGCTTCCCCTCGCCCCCCTTGTGGCCGAGGATCCAGACCCGACCCAGCCGACACGTTACACGTCGTCCGTAACTCCGATTCGTGCCGCGTCTGCACCGACTCGGCGCACCCGAGGGACCCAAGTCGGCCCTTTGACCACGTTAACCGGGTGATCCACGGTCAACGCTTTTGTAGTGAGAAAACACTCTGAAACAAGACCCATGAAATTCCCTTGCCATCCTCATCCCATGGCATGCCATGATGGCCACTATACTGGCCTTTAATTACGATCATTGTTGCCTTATCCTCCTTAACTATGGTCACAATGACTATGATATTCCTTGAAACGCCACTCATGCCAAGTGATTGAAGAATTGCCATATGATATCCCAAAGTTCATCAGCTCCTTTACATGCTCTTGCTTACTTCACATGTGTCGGAAGTACATAGTCCATTATATACTCGAAAAGACGTGCAAACAAAGCGCTCAAAGAAATGCACTTCATCAACATACGTGTGGCATATCACCTACTCTATGCAATGCATGCTACATGCCTGATGACATGCTAAAGACTTACTAGTGGCAACTTGCTTAATATAACTCAGCTGATGCATGTGCTTATTGCTTGATGAAATCTCAACCTAACCTAACACTTTGAAGAGCTAACATGCTAAGCTTTTAGAGGCACCATCCGGAGCTGCAAGAGGGTGATGCCGCCGTGATCCCGTCAAGCACTCACGAAAGGTGCATCTTTATGAAACAATTATAATAATGCTATAAAAGCGTAACACTACGAAGGAATATAGCCAAGCATATTGTCTAACTTCCACACATGAGCATCTTGTCCCTGGGTGGTTGACCTTGCTCCATCACCATAAGCCAAAACATCATGTCCAAGCAAGCCAAAATGTCTTGATGGGATGAACGTACAAATGCTACATATCCAAAAGGCAACCAGCTCGACTACCAGCACCTTAGATATGCAAGAAGAATCATATGTTCCCAACGTCGGACATTAATCTAATTCTACGTAACTCTCAAATTATACTTGAGTGGAGACTTGGAGTAGTACATCTTCTTAAAAGAGGTCCATAAGCTTAAAACGATCATGAGATGCCTAACTTTCAGATATGAGGTTCAAAATACCCATCAATATCATCTATAAAAAGCTCTATACTTGAGGGAGAAGGTAACTTATTCTAACTCTCTCTCCCTCTCCCTCTCCCTCTCTCTCTCTCCATATGCGGTTCTTCATATTATCTCGTTTAGGTTCTAATTTGTGCAACAGATGAGCTGAAGCGAGGACCGTTACTTGTTTCGACTCGCTAGCACTCTTAGCTGTTGTGGTATATAGATCTTGTGACTGTCAAACTGCACGTTGACAGACAACTTACATCAGTCTATATGCCCACGACAACATTAACTATAAAGCTAAATTTAAAAATACGAAAGGACATGATTACAATTTCGGAGGGATATTATTTGCTTTTAAAAATAATATAAGTGTATAACTATATTGACCTACTCGATAACTATGCGAACAAAAATGGATAGCGTTGCTTGTTGCTTATTGCTTATTGAGCTTAAGTAGGATATGGATGTCCGTAAATCTAGCCATTGGATCCAAACACGACATGTTGGCCGTTACCTTGACGACTCGGCTCTCATGTCTACGGTCCAAAATTTCAGACCGAAAGTGGTGGTCAGAAGTTGGGCAACGGTGTGCAAATTGATACAAGTCAGGGATGCATGCAGGGAGGTGACAAAATAAATACAACATTTCATACCGTTTCCATATTAGGCATGCGTCACCTCCGGACCCCGGTGCCTGATCATGTGGGCAATTTGATAAAAGCGCAGGGGTGGCGCAGAGAATCTCGGCGACAGCGATGGCGTGTCTCTCCCAGTTTGGGGTCTGCAGGCCTGACGTGAAAAAGGCTGCGCTGAATTTGGACAGAGGCCAAAGAGGTGACCTTGGAAACGAAAAAGGGGGTGTCGTGGGTGCTTTGTTCTCGTGATCAGGATGTGATGAGGATGGAGCTTTCATGGATACATGTTCGGCTCCATACGTTTCTGCTTCCCAACCCCAACCCAATCCCTTGGCATGCTGATGTTGTCCCTTGACTCTCGGCCTCGACCGGCTATATCATCTCTCAACTTGCATGCCGTGATGTGAGCTCCGTCGTAAAGGCGGTTAGGAGAGCTACGTGAGACCAATACAACCACCTCTCTTGCGAATTTTTTTTGTTAAGTATGACCTCCAATCTCCTTCTGTTTAGTGCGCTTGTAGGCGGAAATTTATTGTCCTCCAAATAGTTCAAGTGCAAGCCTTTTCCTATCAGATGGAATGAGCGATTGCATAAAACGTACTTCTATAAGTCATCACTACATTTGTTTCCGGGTGTTTTCTCACCGCTGAATTGTTGACCGGAGAGTGGGAGGTCTAAGCGGACAAAAGGGACACATGGTCCTCCGGGATCGGCTGAAGGCGCATTCGCTCGGTGAGGAACGTGCGGATCCTCGTGTCGGCTTGCCGAAGGGTAGCCTCGGCAAAGTGACGACCTCCTGATGGTGGAGATGAGCGGGCTCGAGGATGAGGGCGCTCGGCTCCGGCGGGGACGATGCTGATCTCTTGGACCTGAATAGACGAGAGAGCTTGTCAGGGGTTGGTTCCGACCAATTCCCCTCCGATGTCAAAGTCAGATCTGGTCTGATAGGTGCTCGGTGGGATTGGGCTTGGTTCACGAAGAGACCAAGCACCGATCCTCGGGCCGAGCTATGGAGGAGAAGTATGTAAAGTGGAAGAAGGTGTAAGAGTTTGTGTGAGATACCTCTATTGTAGATCTCGGAGATCAGCCCCTAGAGATGACCCCCCCCCCCCCATATAGGCGAGTCATCCCTCTGGTGTAATGAGCCATGATTGCCATCATTGATGGGGGTGCTAAGTGGGGAATGTTGACCCCAATAATTGCCATGCTTTATGGAGGGATGAATGCCATGAAGGTGGAGTGATGGAATTGAAGGTGGAGTGATGGCCATGAAGGTAGCTGCCATAATTGACAAGTGCTCCCCTGATTTTGGAAGAGATTTCCTCCACTACGGAAAGTGGGCTGTCCTTTGGGCCTTCGTCTTAGGTGGAGAAGCGTGGCCCGCCCGTGAGGTCCTTGGGCCAGAGCCCAAGGTCGTAGCAGGTTGGTTGATTGGCCGTGGTTGACTTGTCTCTTCTGGGTCCAGTAAAAAAGGTCGTATCAATTGCCCCCATCTTCTGAGCTCTACAGTTGTTGAGGTTGAGGTCGGGAGTTGTAGTATAAGGGGAGAAGTGGCTCCTTTTGTGAAATTGGTCCGTCATGCAGAGTCGGTTAGTGACAATAATTTGTCGGTTCGAGATTCGGGGTGTTGCTCCTTGACTTACGACCGACGAAGGAGTGGGTCGGCCAGTTGGGGGAGTGGCCCCCAGCCTTACGACCGATCTGTTCGTTCGGTTGCAAGGGGAGTTGTCCCTCGACTTACGACCGACGAATGAGTGGATCGGCCAGCTGGAGAAGTTGCCCCCAGCCTTAAGGTCGATGTGGTCGGTCTGCTGGGAGAGTTGCCCCCAGCCTTATGATCAACGGGTCGATTGGCCTGCTGGGGGAGCTACCCCCAGTCTGACAGTCGATCGAGTGATCGACCTGCTGGGGGAGTTGCCCCAGCCTTAAGGTCGATGGGTCGATCTGCTGGGAGAGTTGCCCCCAGCCTTACGATCGACGGGTCGATTGGCCTGCTGGGGGAGCTACCCCCAGTCTGACAGTCGATCGAGTGATCGACCTGCTGGAGGAGTTGCCCCCAGCCTTACGGTCGATGTGGTCGGTCTGCTGGAGGACTTGCTCAAGCCTTACGATTGGGGGGCGACCCCTAATCTTACGGTCGATCGAGTGATCAGCCTACTGGGGGAGTTGTCCCAGCCTTACAGTCGATCGAGTGATCGACCTGCTGGGGGACAACCTTATGGTTGATCCGTTCGTTCGGTCGTGAGGGGAGTTGCCCCTCGGCTTACGGCCGAAAAATGAGTGGGTCAGCCAACTGGGGGAGTTGCCCCCAGCCTTACTACCAATCCATTCGTTCGGTCGCGAGGGGAGTTTCCCCTCGGCTTACAGCCGACGAATGAGTGGGTCGGACAGCTGGGGGAGTTGCCCCCAGCCTTACGACCGATATGAGCCCCAGCTCCAGTCTGATCAGCGAAGGTTCTGCGTCAACGCCTGAGTTTCTGCACTGTCGGGGGAGCCTGGAATGCGGAGGTAGCTGGTGTCCTCCCATGCACATTATCCTTGCCCCCTCCACATCTCGGGTTCGCCTAGGAAGATGGCAAACTTGAGTCGCTGGAAATCACGCTGGTACATGTCAGTATTTGCTTCTTCTCCGTGCTCATGGCCCTTAAGCTTAGATTTCTTCGACATCCTCGTTGCTAACTGTTGATACCGCCATGTCGTATGCTGAGGATGATACAGATGAGGTGGTGCCAGCTGATGGCAGATGAAAAATCCCGAGGGGGTGAGATAGAACCCATTGACCAGTTCGGTCTTTGTCGTGTCGAGAGCTATTTGGTTCTTGACGATCTGATGATGGGGATGATGCGGTCGGTGACGTCGGATCCAGTTGCGGGCCGGTGGACCTCCATCGGGACCCCGCCCAGGTGCGCGAGTACGTCGGCGACCCTGGCATACCCAGGGGTCTTGACGAGGATGTCGGCGCTTCTCCTGAGCTCCGACGAGACGAATCCGAGCCGAGATGGGGGATAAAGCCGAGCCCCTGGGGGCAGCCGAAGCGCATCCGACCTGAGCTTTTTAAGCACGTGGACCAAGCTTTTGATGGTGTTCTAGCAGAGTTTGAGGAGCCCTACCGAAGCCGAGCTTTGAGACCGAGCACCAAGGAGAAGTTAATCGAGGTGGGTTGGACCGGAGCTTCTTTGGCTGGCCCCAGACGACTGCGACATGGATGCTTCACTCAGCAGATATGTTGGTAACACTGAAGAACCGGAGATCTTTGGTCATGATCTGGAATTGCCTCTGGGCTCCATTGAGATCGGCGTCGAACTGGTCCTTTGACCCTAAAGAAGATCCAGGTTGATTCGGTAGAGGCAGGTGGGGGCGAATTCCTAGCTCAAGCTCAGCTGGTTTGCGCATGAAGTCAATGAAGAGCTCTGACATTAGCTTCGGGGCTCGGATGATCGAGCCAGGATAGCTTGGATCGGTCACCCCGAGTTTGATCAGCGGCTCTTGTCCAGTTGCCTCCCATCGGCATCTTCACATTGGTTGGACCAGCAAAGGAGATGACGGAGCTCATTCAAGATCAATCTCCCCATCAGAGGGAGCCTTATTGGGTCGAGCTCGGATCTTCGTAGCCCAGAGGTCGACTTTGGGCACCAGCTAGGATCCGATCGCCATTGGTCGGAGGCTCAGACTTGATTAGTCGTCGTCGACTCACAGCTCGAATTAGGGTCAGACACCCGAGTGTCGGACATATGGAGCTCGAAACCGGGTCGACGACACGAAGCTAGGATGAAGGCCGATGGGAAGATCAAGCCTGGGCCGATGGGCCTCATGGGGTCGGTGACCCTTGTTGGGATGGCAAACCTCAGAGGTTGGTGAGCTTCGCAGGGTCGACTAGCCTCCTGGGTCAGCGTGATGTCGATGATTGGTTCGTTAATGGTTGGCAAGCCTCTCAGTCGTTGATGAGGAAGGGCAGCCCAACCTATGAGGAACCGAACCTCAAGTGGAGTAGCAGTAACTCGGGAGATTCAAGGCGAGATCGTGGATCGACCTTTGTCGAATCGAATTTGGGTTGATGATGAGGTAGCTCGATCTTTGGGTCGTTGAAAAAGTCCTCATCAATTCTTGGATCAGCTGATTGCTTTGATATTAGTCAAAGCTTTTGAGCAAGTGGATACTTCAGGTGGATCTTTGACGATCGTTGATTCCGATGAATGATGAAAGCCCAGACTAATAATATGCAGCAGAATTAATAACCATGCAATCATATTATAATCAGTGTTATATTCCCACTAATAATACTTGTAGTATGTGAACCGCCCCCAAAATTTCTTGGGATTATAATCTAAAGTAGATTTTTTTGGAGGTTTATAGTGGAAACGGAGGGATCGGAAAAATTTGAAAAACTTAACTATGCCCCATTATGTTTATTTAAACATTTTTCTATCCCCTTCCCCATTTCATTTCCCTTTTCCCCCATTTATTTCCCCTTTTAAACTATGTTTTTCCTTGTTTTTTTCTTTTGGGGGCCAAAAGGCACGCCAGCCCACCAAAAAGTCCTTTTTTTGCGGCGGGCTTCAGCCCGCAGTTAATTTTGTTTCGCTCCCATAATTTTGAATAGCCTTGCGGACCAAAGCCTGCGGGCTGTCGCTGCGAGCTTCAGCCCACAGCTAAGAGGGTTTTTTGTGTAATTGTCGGGGCGGGGATGCTCTGCCGCTTTAGCGACAGTATGGTGGGTTAGGGGGTGCGCCGCCACCGGTGGTGGCGACGCCTTACTGCTACCGCGGAGGTGGGGGGTCCAGCAGCCCAAGCCGCTAGCCGGTGATGTAAATATTTTTTTTAAATAAAGAAAACCCTTATTGGGTTCTGATCGACATTGCCAACAGCATCGGTGGATCGTCGTTGCCATTGTGGCGGCAAGAGGGGGGGTGGGGTGGGGTGGGTGGGGGTGGGGGTGGGGTTGTGCCGGCGGCCCAAAGGCCAGCCGACTGCAGCATCAGTTCTTCTCTCTCTATATTTTGTTTTAGCTTCGGCCGTCGGGGCTGGCGGCCGCTTGGCTGCCGCCCTCTTCTCCCTAGGGGTGGGCTGGCGGCCGTCGCCCTTCCCCTAAAAAGTTATTGTTTTTTCTTTCGAACCTGTTCGATATATTTTGATCTATTTTGATCTACGTAATTATCATGAGCATGAATTGGAAATTGCGGGGTTTTTCGGTATACCTCTAGATCCGAAAAAAACGGACGAGGGGGCTTTGATTTCTCGTCCGCGCGCGGGCAATCCTCCATCATCCTTCCAAGCTTTCGCAACGTCATGACCCTCTCTCTCAGGAAGAGCGTGCTGATAACGTGTTGTGAATGTTGTGAACGTATTTTCTAGTGGAGACCCCAGTCCTTCATTTATAGGGGATATGAAGAGTTCATGATAGGATACAATGTTTGAGATAACTCATCATCTCTACAAGATAACATATTCATAACAAGAAAGTCTTTTTCGAATGAGTTCTATGTTGGCAAGGACCCATATCAAATCGAGTTTGTGGGGTGAATGCCCAAATACAGTATATGTTAGCAACGTATATCATAAAAACCGTTTCTATTCACATGGTCTTAAATTATAGGGATACTCTGTAAATAGTCAACCCTTCTGCATGTCATCAGTTTTTAAAGCAAATTTCACACGGCTTGCCTACTTCTACTGGGATCTCGATTGCTTGTACGTTAGTTCTAGAGGCCAATCTCATCACAATAACAGCATATAAAGGACTTTTTATCACAGCATTTTCATTTGGAATATCAGCAACACGTTAATTTTGTATTGATTACAGCCAAGGATGATGTACTCCCGTCCTGCAATTTGGTGTACACTTCATAGTCATCGTATGCAATGAATACATTCGAGATCGTATGCAATGAATACATAAGGAGATGATTGATCCATCTATGTCGATTGTATATGCCAAACCCCTTCGTATCGTGGATTTGGGGGGGAGAATAGAATCTCAAGTCAGGACGTATGCTTACACTTGTTGCTCTCCACGGGCCATCCCCCTCTTTTCCTCCTCCACTTGCTCTAAAAGCGCTTCTAGCTCAGCTTCTGTGAGCCCCTCCAATCGTTTCTGGGATCAAAAAAAGAAGAAGATTGTTTTAAGACCGTCAGAAATGAAAAGAAAACTTGCATCGTGTCATTCTTCACTCTCGACCATGTTGATAGTTATGCGCCCACATGACACAAATCGTACATATCTGAAAATGTTTTTGCAGATACCAAGAAAACACATTCCGTCACCCAAACAGATCATGGTTCAAACAATGGATTATTTCATTATGGCCTTCACGGATCAAAAAGTAAATAAATTCAAACATCAGTTCCGGATCAAGCTGTTAGGCCACATACATAAATCTGGGAAACTGTTTGCATGATGATCACGACGATTAAATCATCAAGAAAGCCCATGTTTATTTGTCATTCAAAAGAATTTCATTTGGGATAATCTACTGAGATGGTTGGAGGTGCCAAAATTGCTTGGTGTAACACATTTTTTGTTTGATATGAGTTGCTGCTACGGACCCTTGATTTGGATCCAACAAGCATGATATAGGGTGAATTTGTGGTTTTTTCATATACACTATTACCACAACTAAGTAGCTTCCCAGTTTTGAGCACTGACAGGAAAATATAATAGAGATCGGCTTAATATGACACTGACTAGCTCTTTAAAGGAGATCGGTTGAAAACTTGTGCGTGTATTTGAACTCACCAGTTTTGGCAACTGCAAGGATCTATCAACGGGGCTTGTGCTGGATCAAGTCATATTGAATAGGATCATCATCCAAACCAAATATCCATCGGAGTTGAGGCCAATAATAGTCATATCAAGCACCTGTTTAGAAAGGATATTAAAGGTATGTGGGGTTGGTGAAAATTCAGATGGACAAGGGGTTGGATTTCTGACATTGCCAGTTTAGGGACATTTTGAGCACCGTAACACTACTCTTGGGTTATTTTCCATCTAATAGTGTGTTTGGTTGCAAGAAAAATTGACAGGGAAAAGCTGAGGTGGCGCTGACTTGCCACATCAGCGAATTCTCGCACATTCCCACATTTTGCGGGAAATTCGAGTTGGAAATTGGTTGTATAGACACCAAGAAGTTGGGGGAACAGCCCAACAACAATTTTTTCTCTTTCCCTCCTCTCATATATCATTCTCTCTCGCTCTCTCCTTATCATCCATTCCCCAACACTGTTGGCGTTGTCCCCGGCCAACCCTCTCCTCTCATTTCCTCTATCCCTTCACCCAAATTCTAGCCATGATGCCCGCATTGCCCACTGCCTTCGTAACTATCGATGCCTCACCCTCGTCATCTCTCCCCCTCTAAACCGTGTTGCCGCCCCAATTTTACCTTGCTAATGACATCGCCCCTAGCCGCTAACCACTCCACCCCGTTCTGATTTTCTCGCTTCCTCTCTCTCATCTTCTATCTTTAAAAAATTTTATTTTTATCATCACTTATCCTTCCTCATCTCGGCAAATCCCCGCCAGAGGTCATGCCACCTCTGCCTCGGTCCCTTTTCGCATGTGTATGGGTTTAATTAGAAAGTTTTTAATAATGTGAAAAATTAAGCAATAATTGGCAACTTGGTAACGGTTTGTGGACTATGAAGATTTAAAGATTGGAAGAGATGATTGAGAATATAAAATTTTTTTATTTGGGAGATTTGCCCATTTAAAATTTTGTTTGAAATATACTATACATTTGAGGGATGTTTTTGAATGAGTTGCTGACTAAAACAAAAAGGGTGTGTTGTTGACTAGAACAAAAGGGTGTGTAGAAAGATGTTTGAGGTTGAATTTGGAGGAATCAATGGATATGATGAGAGTTTGAGAAAATTCTGAGGGAGAAACCTAGATATTTTGGAGGAACTAAATTTAGAGGGAACAAAATTTTAGGTGAACTAAAATTTTTAATTTTGAGAGAAACGAAATCTGGAGTGAACTAAATTTGGGAAGGAACTAAAATTTTTTGAGAGAGCTAAATTCTCTGGGAGAATTAAATTTTAATTTAAATTTTTGGGGAACTAATTTTGGAGAAAACTAAATTTTGGAGAAAACAAAAATTTTATATTTTAGTACGAACTAAATTAAGAGGGAACTAATTTTTGAGAAGCTAAAATTTTTAGGAGAACTAAATTATCTTAAGATGACTAAATTTTAGTTTGAATGTGGTCAAAAAATTTCTTAGGGGGTAATATTTTGAATGATGCTGCAAAGTTTTTTGGGGGGCTTTTTGAATGGGTTGAAATTTTTCAATGGAATATTTTAAATGCCATTATGACTAATACTTCAATAATTTAAGTAATTTTTGAAGGGAGTTTTGTTTTAAAATGTAAAAATCATCTAAGTTATAAATAATTTTAAAGAAAAATAGTAAATTTTTAGAAGTTAACTGTAGCTTTAAAATATTATGAAATTTTAATGAATTTTGGAAGAGATTTTCGTAAGTAAATTTTACTAAGAGAGCAAAATAATCTAAAATTTTCTAAATTAAGATTTTAGCTAATTTTATAGAAGGTTGTTGATGATTCGATAAGGTGATTTTAATTGTAAAATATTAAAACTTTAATAAAATTAAATTTAGATGTTACTTTTAGAATTTAATTTTAGTTTTAAAACTCAAGAATTTTAATGATGTTACTTTTAGAATTTGGTTATAGAATCTAATTTTTTAGAAGTAAATTGAAAAATAATCATTTGGAGTGGTAAGTTCACCACTCAAGGAAGGAGACCATACCCAGAAAGTGCAACTTTTACATGTCCTACTTTTCCAAACATCCAAACAAAAGAAATGTCAAGGGTCCTACAAGAACATTTCTCTTGTTCCAACCCTCTTTACATTCCAAACTAACAAAAAAAATAATTTGCGAAAATTGTACATCTCCTAGGGTGTCATATTTTTACAACTCAATTGTTAAGCCAAGTTCATTTCAAAAAGTTATCAATGTTGGGGATAGATATGAGAGATGATGACGATCACATCAATTAATCATGCCGCACAAATTTTTAAATTGTTGTAACAATGAACAAATCAAACGACGATTCTCTGCAAAACATGCAACACACAATATGTATGAATAAAAATGCAAAACAAAAGAATAATATGTACCTGACACCAACGATTTATATTGATTCCACACAATACTTGATGCACGTCCAGCTAGAAAGATCAATAATACTTCAATATTATTGGAGTACAGGTTATGGCGTTTGGTTGAAGTAAAACAACCAAAGCCGCTAAGAAATCGAAGAAGAAATTACGGAGAAAACATTTTAACCAAGCACCCCCAAAGCCCTCAGTTTGCCATGTGTATATTCTTTATGTAGCCGCAAACTTTCCAGATGAAACCGCTCCGAAAACGCTCAAGAATTGCTACAAAACCTAACTGAAAGAATTGCTACAAAACCTAACTGAAAACACGTATATATAGCCTTATTGGTCTCTTTTGTAAACGGGTAGTAATCGGATCCAAATCTGATTCATAAATGGTTTGCAACCCGCTACCGCGTCAGAGAAAGCAGGGGGCCGTCTGATCAAACGGTAGCCTCTTCAGATCTCGCCACGTGGCCTCCACTTCTGTCACTCGGGGCACGCTGATTCAGCCTGCGCTAACCGTCGTTGGATCCGAGGCTGAGGCTGCAGATGAACGATGCATGTCCAGTCATTTGCCACTCCACTCTCTGCTTCGATCTCGATGTCATGCGCTTGGTGCGTGACACAAAAAATCTTTGATGTGTGTTTGGGCCACTTCAAACGTGGGATTTACGGTAGCATTGACTGGGCTTTGATTAAAATCCGATTTATATCAAGGGGGTGTGCTTTATGAAAACCTTGATTTCGGGCTCCAAAAAATCTTCAATAAATCTCCAAAAAATCTTGATAAATCCAATATTCGTACCGAGATATTTTGGTGTTTTGTATCACATTTTTCAACACTCCACAATGAGACAGACATACCATAATACTCGAACTAAGCTAAAACTCCATATCATACATCTTTAAAAATGAACCACATCATCGTGAAGGCAGTGCACTTGGCTAGTGAGCTTCACAGTAAGTATCACCAACTAACCGAGTGTCCAACGAATCCTTTTTTGAAGGTGAATCTCATAATCTACAGCTTCACTTGAATCCATACATGAAGCAGAACCTGTAGTGATCTGTCTGTCACCCCATGGCACTTTAGCACATTGTCAAGGAAAATAAGTTTGAGTGTCGCCCAAACTTCGTCAACATATCCCCTGCCGGATTCTTCTTGTGAATTTCCTAGGGATGTGCTAATATGTTGACATCTCTTCTAGCACATCATCACCCTGAGTTTGCGTTCAAACTTAATGCATTCATCGTAAGCCTATTTGTCGAAGGATCTCCTTGCACATGCAATGTATAAGCCAAATTCACGTAATCATCAAAGCGAGTTGGGGTCTTCATGGTGCACCGCCCCACTCTGCCAACAATAGAGTCATCCACAGTAGCTCTAGGATCTCCACCTCGATTAGAACTTCCACTACCTCGCTACTTATAGTAGTATCCTCATGTGGACTCTCTTCATCTACCGTCACTCCTTTACCAGCATCTCTGTTGATCCTATGCTTTGGAATAAGTACTTCCACCTCATTCGACACCTCCTTACATCTCTACCTGTTTCGATACTTCTTGAAGCCTTCCTTTGTAGCATCGTTGACTCATCAAACGTCTCAAGTCGACCAACCATGATCTTCCTTGCATCCGGACTCTAAAGTCTATAACCCTCGACACCATCCATGTATCCCAACATGACACACTTCTTTCCCTTGATGTCGACATTGCCACCTTCCTAATGACCATAAACTAGACATCCAAACACATCAAGATAATCTAAATCCACTGACTTTCTTGTCCAAACCTCTAGAATTTTTTTGCCGATAGCTGAACGATGGAATTCTATTCACTAAATAAGTTGCAGTCGATATAACTTCGGCCTAAAATCCCTTTGACAAACCTGATGTACATCTGAGAAACCTAGTCTTCCCTAGAAGTGTCCTATTAATCTGCTCGACAACTCCATTCGACTACAAATCTTTCGGTGTAGTGAAGTGCATCTTACTCCCTGCTCCTGACAGAATTTATTAAAGTTAGCAGAAGTAAACTTACCACCATTGTCGGATCTCAGCACTTTCAGCTTCTTCCTTGTTTGACTCTCCACAAGAGTCTTCCACGCCTTAAACTTCTCCTATGATTGTTCTTTCATCACATACACACATACTTTCCTGTAGAAATATTCGATGAATGATATGAAATAACAAGCTCCACCTAGAGAGTGAACTGGTACTGGACCCCAAACATTGGTGTGAACATACTCAAGAATTCCTCGTGTCGTGTTTTCTCTCACTGAAACTAACCTTCGTCTGCTTGCCATAAATAAACTCCTCGCAAAACTCCATCTTTTTGAAGTTCATCCCTTCGATCAGACCACGCTTCCTCACAGCCTTCAAGCTTTTCTTCGCAACATATCCTAGTTTGAGATGCCACAGCTTGGTCGCATCAATCTCATGCAAACTATCAACCACGATACTGGAATCTCTAATGATTGCCGTCCGCTTCAACAAATATAAACCCTAGAAATTTTCATTTCTCATCACTATCGATTCCTTCGATATCTTGAGAGCTTCCTTCTCTATCGTAACGTTGCAACCCAGGGAATCCAACGCCCCAAAGAAACTAGTGACTTTCTCAGCTCTGAAACATTCCACACATTGGTGAGTGTACGTACCATGCCATCGAACATCCTGATCCTCACCAAACCAACTCCAACAACCTTGCACTCTTCATTGTTACCTATGAAGACTGATCCATCCTCCTTCCACCGATATGTATGAAAGCTCTCTATTTGGCGGCATATAGAACGACGCCCATGAATCCCTGCCCCATGCATGATTCGCAACATCTGAAACTCGATGTGAGCACATCAAATGCCTCCTCGCTCCTCATCTTCTCCGTCTGCACAACTGCAACCGACGAAGATCCTGACATACCTTGTTGTCTATGTTTCTCCTCCTTGGCAATCTTTCTTCCAATGTCTATGTTTCTTGCAAATAAAGCACATCATGTGTCTAGTCCTTGATCCCGATCTCCTCATGTTGCATCCTCTTCTGTTGCTTCGCCCCGAAGTAAGTAGGCCATGTCTGTCTGAAACTCCTTCGCTTAAACCAACTCCTGTCATCCGATCTCTTAACTCCTCGATGTAGAGTCCTGCCTTCACATCCTCAAGACTGAGAGTATCCTGACTGTAACTTATAGTGTTGAACGTCATGTATTACTCAAGCAACGACGGAAGCAAAATCATCACCTCGTGATTCGCCTCTACAATTAATCCAATGGCCCGCAGCTTCATTATTAAGCCATTGAAGGAATCCAAGTGATCATTCAATGAGGTCTTGTCTCGCATCTTGAAAGTGAAAAATGCCTTTAACAAGGTAAGCATGTTTGTGACTTTTCAGGTACATCTTCTCGAGCTTCTCCCATAATCCCTTTGGCCGTAGTCTCCTTGGACACCTGATAGCCCTCCCCGTCCGATAAGCTGAGCTGGATGGTTGTCATCGTCGAGTCCTCCATCTCCACCTTCTCCCTTTTCGAGATATCCATGAGCAAAGTCCATGTGTCGTACACCATCTTATGGACATAATCCTTCCTTAAAATCTCATTCATCTTGTATTGTCAAATCTCGAAGTTTTCCTTGCAATCAAAATATTCAATTTTGTAATGCGCTCCTCCAACCGTCGTATACGAGCCACCCATACACGAACTCAAACTAATTGTGTTTCCGGTTATGTCACCTTTTGTAGAAGAAATCGCTGCATCGGCTTGGACTTATTCCACAAACTTTGCTCTGATACCATTTGTTGGAGGGAGAGATGAGAGATGATGGTGATCATCTTGATCAATCACCCCGTGCAAAATTCCGAGATCGTCGTGACAACAAACAAAGCAAACGACGATTCTCTATCAAAACCCGCAACACACAATATGTATGAATAAAAATGCAAAACAAAAGAATAATACGCATCTGACACCAAAGCTTTAAATTGGTTCTACACAATACCTGGCTTATGTCCAGTTGAAGAGATCACTAATGTTGCAATATCTTTTAAGTACAAAGTATGGTATTTGGTTGAAGGGAAATAACTAAACCGGCTAAGAAATCGGAAAAAAATTATAAATAAAACCTTTTAACCAAGCCTCCAACGCACTCTGTATATTCTACATGTAGACGTAAACTTTATGAGAAAATCGCTCAAGAATTGCTATAAAAACATAGCCAAAACAAGTATATATAGCCTTGCAGGTCAATTTTGTTAACGGGTCAGAATCAGATCTAGATCCGATTCATAATCGGTTTGCAACCCGCTATCGCGTTGGAGAAAGCAGGGAGCATCTCATCAAGCGGTAGCCTCTTCAGATCTCGCCACGTGGCATCCACTTCTGTCACTCCGTGTGCGCTACATCAGCCCACGCTGACCGTTATTGGATTCGAGGCGGAGGCTACAGATGAACGACGTGTGTCCAGTCGTTTGCGCTCTATGTCATGTGCTCGGCGCGTGACACAGAAAATCATTCATGTGCCTTAAGCACAGTCTGGGCCACTCCAGCGCTTTCTGGACTGCTCCAAACGTGCTTTACTGTAACATTGTAACATTGACTGGGCTTTGATTAAAATCTGATTTATATCAATGTGTTAGGCTTTATAAAAACCTTGATTTCGGGCTCTAAAAATCTTCCATAAATCTCTAAAAAATCTTGAAACATCCGAGATTCATCCTGAGATATTTTTGGTGTTTTTTTTCAACAATCAATATAACCAACAAGCTATTCATAGATACATGCATATGAACTGTGATGTGATAGCAGCTTCTATAAATAAATTTAGGTTTAAGAAAAACTTGAAAACTGTGATAATGGGTTCCAGTGCATATGGCTTCACGAACAAGATTCAGATCAATATTGTAAACAATTATACTACTATAGTGTGGGCAAAAATTACTTGGCACATGAAGGTTAACACGTGCGGGCAGAGGTTAACAATATGACCGGATGAGGAACAATGAGTCAAAGTGGACTCAATGCAATAGATCACAAAAAGTCAAGCCATGTATTTCACTGCAATCAAAGTTAAAGCAAACCAATGAGTCAAAGTGGACTCAATGCAATTGATCACAAAAAGTCAAGCCACGTATTTCACTGCAATCAAAGTTAAAGCAAACCGATATTCTGTATACATGAGGGCCATTCTCAAATCTCAGGGGTGAAACATAATTGTAGGAACGAACTAGAGCATAACAAAGCAGTGAGGTGGATCAAAGTGCAGTGCTTCTTATCATCTTCTCTGTTGAAAGTTTGTTCAAAGAACGCTAAGAGATAAATCTCATTCTTTTCCATGAATGAGCTTCACAAATAGATCAAGAACTAGTTGACCAAGATAGAGCCTAAAAGAGCCTCAAGTAAAAAAAGATCCAACAATTGTCAAGATTTTATGATCCATTCGATCAACATATATAGTCCATATCGGTTGACCACGTTTCTCCAAATCGGGCATATTATCAGGACTACTTTAATCATTTGATCTGCTTCCAGATCTTACATAAATTGTGCCCCTAGTGATTGTGGTGGTCAAATTGTCAGCTCATATATGAAACCGAGAACATGGTCTATGACCATATATTCAAGTGAGACTACTTTTACTTTAACAGTAAACCTTTGGAGAGATGCAACCACATCCATATTTTATGGATATCATCGGGCTTTAGAAATGTCAGCTCACATCTGAAACTGAGAACATAGTGAATATTCAAGTGTGATTTTGCTTAATTTAACAATGTGGAGAAATACAACTATGTCCATATAATACCAAGACCATCAGGCTTTAAACTTCTAATAATTAATGGAAATTAGAACCATTAAAAGCGGACGACAAGATGACCACCTCTTCTCAGCTCCCATATAGGTCGTAAATTTGATTCCTCGGGGAAGGGAAGGGCCATGCTGCTTCAGAATTTCAAGTCAGTTGTTATAGTTTTGGCTTCTTTATATTGGGATTTTTGATGCCCTGGCAGAAAAAACCATGGTTTGAGTTATCGCCCGATACCTCTTGGTATCGGGTGTTTCGGATCGGTCTCGAAGGGGACCGATCCGAAACCCTCCACCCTTTCTCGGTATCGGCCAGTTTCGGCTGGTAGCGGCCGATACCGGCGAGCTACAGCCAAAAAGAAGAAAAAATAAGAAGAAGAGAGAGAGTAAGAGGAAGGAGATCAAATCATAACGAAAAAAATAAAAAAACCACATCTAGTTCTACAGCACAAAAAACGAAAAAAGAAGAAGAAGAAGAAGAGAGAAAACTTACCTTGCCTCCCGCCTCCCGCCTCCTCGCGCTCCCGCCGCTTCCAGCAAGAGGAAGAAGAGGAAGCCCGTAGCCCTAATAATGGGCGCTGGTCATGTCTATATACATATTGCATTTATTTACTAAGTTTGCAAACATATTACAAGTTTGCCATTGTCTGTATCTGCAATCAAGACCCACACAAAGATATTTTGTGGCAAGCATGTAAATAAGTGGTATGTGCGCAAGTAAAACTGTGTGTGCACAAAACAACTACCACCTATTTTTCGGCAAACTTGTAAATAAGTGGTATGTGCGCAAAGTAAAACGGTGGGTGCGCAAAGTAAAACTTCAATCAGATTCATTTATTTAGTATTTTGTATTTAAGTATGGAACTTTGTACATTTAGTATTTAATATAATTACGAACTCAACTTTAATTTACCTATTTAGTATTAAAATATCTCCGACACCGATACCGATATCCGAAACGAAACTGCCGAAACTAGCAATACGGACGAAACCGAAACTTACTTCCGAACCCGCTGAAATAGACGATACCGATACCGAAACCTAAATTTTGGAAGGAACGAAACCGAGACCGAAACCGAGACCTAAAACCTTGGAAAAAATCGAGCATGCAACAGAACAACAGAACGAACATCACACAAAAATAAGAATACCAAAATATACATAGTTCGTCTGATCAATCTCACAGCTTATATCTAGGAAGCACCGATAGAGAACTCCAATATGTGAAAAAATAAGATTTCAAGATTGTTTCAGGGTGTTTTCTCACCACTGATTTGTTGACTGAAGGGCTGGAGATCAACACGATCACGAGGGGCGCACGTGGCCTCCAGGGGACGGGGGCAGCTGGTTCGGCTCGGCGAAGAATGCACGGGTCCGAGCGTCGGCGTGCCGAAGGGGATCCTCGGTAAAGCGACGGCCTCCATAGGGATGGAGATGAACGGGTTCGGGGGCGAGCGCATTCAACTCCGAATTGGTTGGGCGCCAAAGGGTAACCTCGACGCGACTGGATCTACTTGACCTGAACAGACGAGAGAGCTCATCAGGGGGTCGGATCTTGGTTCCGACCAAGTCCCCTCCGATACTTAGGTCAGAACGAATCTAATGAATACTCGGTGGGATCGGTATGGCTCACGGGGAGACTGATACGTGAGCCCTCAGGCCTAGCTGTGGAGGAGAATTATGAGGTGGAAGACAAGGTCGTTAGAAAAGAATACATCGGTGTTTTGGGTATCCAGGAAGTGATCCCTTTTCATGATGCTCTTCGAGTCGCTTTATAGGAGCCTCCCCCGGCCACGTCTCCTTAACGTCCCCACATCTCGCCCCGGTCATCCGCCACTTTGATGGTGCCTTGGGTCATGAAGGTAGACGTAATGTGGTCCGTTAATGGTGATCAAAGGGGCACGTTTTAAGGGGAATAGTTAACCCCTGCTGTTATGGGTCAGCGGTTGTGTCTGCTTCGGTTCGAGGCCGACCCGACTCTGATTCTTCGTGGGGCCTCGTTCTCTCAGGCCCGTGAGTTCGCGACGCGGGCTTGGGCCGTTCGGCCTTGGCCCATCCTGAAAGGGCCGTACCAATTGCCCATATCGCTCGGATCGTTCGAATTCTAACGGTTCGGTCCGAGGGATGTGATTCGTGTGGAGTTGACAGGTGCATCAGTCGAGGCAATGGCATTGAATGAAGATCATCATAGCACTGCCAGGTTGAAATTCCCTTACCCCTGGGAGCAGAGTTCGAAGCGTCGCGCCTCGCGGGATGTCGACGCGTGCACAGGTGGACGGCTTGCGATGGAGCACAGGGTTTCGGGGAGCGGTATAAAAGGGAGCAGTTGTCTTGCGGATGAAGGTTCCGCCTTTTCAACGCTGTCTGCCTCTCCCTCATCCCCAGCGTTTGCCTCAGATATTCTCTACGCCGCGTTATGTCTCCCTCTTCGTCCTCCTCTTCTGCCTCTGGCGCAGGTCAGTCGACTGCTGCCGCCGCATCGGTTCGGCCCCGAGAATCGGTCACAGAGATCCGCCTCCATAGGGGTGACCTCTCTGGGGTGCCTTCCGAGGTGATGGGGTGGCTGTCGGCGGTCTGTGCTTCCTCGATCGGGTCGTTGCGTACCAAGTATCTCCTCCCCCATGTCATGTCCGGGCCCCTGAGAAGGATGAGAGGGTCTGCCTTTCGGGCCGTCGCAAAGTTGGGGTGTATAAACAAAGCTTCAGGTTCGGGCTGCGATTCACCCTCCACCCCTTCATCATCGTGTTTCTGAGGGCCTATGGGCTTGCTCTGTGCCAGTTCTGTCCTAATGTCGTCGGGTCTCTAGTGAGGTTCATCGTGCTCTGCATGCTCAACAAGATAGAGCCGACCCTTCACCTTTTCGCCCAATTTTTTCGCATGAGTCATTACAAGTCGGGCGCCTGGCTTTACATCAGTGTCCGTCCGAAGAAGAGTTTGGTGTTGGGGTTGCCAACTTCCTTCAAGCATTGGAAGGGGAGTATGTCTTCATGGGCTTCCCCACAGAGGTAGATTTTCCGGTCCGATGGGGAAAATGAGCTCGTTGACCCTCAAGTTGGGGGGGTCTCACCGATGCAGAGGCCAAGGCGATCGACACCTTGTTAGTCGTCCCCGCCGCCGATCGAAAGATTAACGTACTCTTCTCGGACCATGCCCTGAGGATGACCGTATGGCCCATCGATGAGTCTTCTCGGGACCCTTTGTTCGGGATATTTATCAAGCGAATCCCGCTTAAGTAAGGTTGTCTTATTAACCTGTCCTTTTTTGCAGACGGGCTTGGCCAGGGCCCTTCTCAGCCCTCCATTCCGGCCTCCGTGCCCGATCCCAACCCGCGGAGGGGGGATCATGTTTTGGAGGTTCGAAGGAAGCCAAATGCTGGGTCTTCCGGAGTAGGCACGAAGCGGACGAGGGAGCCGTGCCCCGGTCCAGGGAGGGGGCAAGTGGAAGAACGCCCGGGTCGGTGTTGTGGTCAGGGACGCTCCCCCTTGATGCTCCCGCCCAGCCTCTCCAGACGAATGATAAGTGGCCCTGGGGCGGGCCCTCTCCTTCCCGCTCGGGGCCGCTCCCAGAGGACTACGAGTGGTCATTAGGCGTGTTTAGGTCGGTCGAGGCGATCTGCCGCGGTCGGGAGAGGGGTTACTTAGTCCTCGCTTCCCTGTGGGGCTGAAAGAGTTTGTCTTCTCTGATTGCGGGGTCGCAGCTTGGCTAGCTGAGAACTGTTGTCTGCCCCAAGACCTATCTGTGCTGGATGGGGTGAGAGGGGACAGACTTGCGGCCTTCGTGATACAGGCTGGCCAGCAGGTAAGGTTTTTTGTGGCAGCGTACGTTGCCCTTTGTAGGCACCTCTAACCCGCATCTTTCTGGCGCAGTTGTCATTGGTCAGCCTTTCGATGAGGCGTCAGTTCGTGGCGCTTGCGGACGCAAAAGCGGGCCTTGCCCAGAAGCCGTCAGCAGGGGAGGATACCGACGAGTCGACCCTGGAGGCCGAGGTGCGTGCCAGATCGCTGGAGACCCGAATTGCCGAGCTCTCGGCCGACCTGGAAAGGTCAGATGTCGAGAGGGCTTTGGCGCTGGCCACGAAAGCGAAGGCCGAGGAGAGGGTTGCTGAGCTGGAGAAGGCTGCCGAGGTACGGGAGTTCGGTGGTCCGGTGAAGTGGACCAAGGTCAAGGAGTTTGAAGGGCTACTGGACACGGTGGAGGAGAGTGAGCACGTTCTTCTGGCCAGGCTCAACACAAGCTCCCGGGAGAGCGAGAAAGAGCGGGCGGGGCATCTGCGTCATGTCACTGCCCTCGAGGCTCGGATTAAGGAGCTGGAGGCGGTGGACCCCGCACAAATCGCCAAGAAGGTTGTGGATGAGTATGCCACAACCTTTGTCGCCGCAGGGATGTACGAGGCTTTCGAAAGGGGGTTCGCCCGTTGCCGGAGTGAGATCCAGCGGAGATACCCGTATTTAGGGGTCACGTTTGAGGAGCTCCGGATGGATTTTGAGGGTGAGGAGGAGATCGATGCCGACCGCCCTAAGGGTGACGATCAGCCGAATGACGCTCCCGCAGATGCCCCGGCCGCCCAAGGAGGAGGGGCTTAGCCCATTTAGCTTTTCCCCTCCTTGCCTTGTCGCTTTGCACATGACTTTTGGCTTTTTGCTGGTTTCAGAAACATGCAAGTTTACACCGATCATATTTATAAAACTTTTCCTTTTTTGTTTCTTGCTTTGTGGTGGTATGCCCTATCCGCAATCCCGGTCGGGATATTTGAGAAGACGGGCTTGGGGGAATCGCGTCAGCTTGCTTGATGATCGGTCCGCTGGGTCGGTGCCAAGGGAATGCCCTAGGCTTACGGTCGAACGGGTGTTGCCCTCGGTCTTTTGGTCGAACGGGTGTCTGGCCTGCCAAGGGGTTGCCCTCGACCTTATGGTCGGACGGGAGTTCGATCCGCCGAGGGGTTGCCCTCGGCCCTATGGTCGAACGGGTGATCGACTTGCTGGGGATTTGCGCCTAGCCTTACGGTCGATCAGACGATCGGCCTGCTGGGGAGTTGCTCCCAGCCTTACGGTCGATCGGCACGCTGGGAGAGTTGTCCCAGCCTTACGGTCGAACGGGTCGGTCGGCCAGCTGGGGGAGCTACCCTCAGGCTTACGGTCGGTCGATAGATCGGCCTGCTGGGGAGTTGCCTCCAGCTTTACAGTCGAACCGATGATCGGCTCGCTGGGGGAATCGTACCAGCCTTACGGTCGATCGGCGGATCGGCCCGCTGGTGAAGTTGCCCCAGCCTTCCGGTCAAGCCGGTGATCGGCCTGCTAGGGGAGTCGCCCCAGCCTTACGGTCGATCGGCGGATCGGCCCGCTGGGGGAGTTGCCCCAGCCTTACGATCGATCAGCGAATCCGCCCGCTGGTGGAGTTACCCCAACCTTACGGCCGAGCCGATGAGCGGCATGCTGGGGGAGTTGTCCGCAGCTGGGTCTGAGAAAAGACTAGATGCAAAAGGAACTCTTCATTCATGATCGTTTTCTTCTTTCAGTACATTCACGTAGATCGGGGAAGGGGGATGTGTTATACTCACTAACTGATAGTACTTGTGGAGGTGCTCCGCGTTCCAGGTGTGGGTCAGCACCTTCCCTCCTAGAGTAGAGAGCCGGTATGTGACAGGGCCGAGGGCCTCGGTGACCGTATAGGGCACTTCCCATTTAGCAGCAAGTTTCCCTTTGCAAGTGACCTCCGGGTTAAAAATCGCTTTCCTGAGGACCAGATCCCCTTGGTGGAAACTTCTTCCTTTGACCTGGGAGTTGTAATAGCGGGTCACCCAGTATTTTTGTCGGACAATCGAGGCCAAGGCTTGATTTCGCCATTCGTCCACGAGCTCTAAGTTGAGCTCCAAACCTTTCGAGTTTCTCTCTTCGTCGAAATGTCTGAGGCTGAGGGACTCCTCGCCCACCTTAACGGGCACAACCGGTTCGGCGCTATAGGCGAGAATGAAGGGGGTCTCTCCCGTGGCCTCCTTATGGGTCGTCCGATAGGACCAGAGTATCCCAGAGAGTTCCTCCGGCCATTTTACCTGTGCCACCGTCATTTCTTACGAAGTGGCTCGAGGATGCATTTGTTTGCGGCTTCGGCCATCCCATTAGTCTGGGGGTATGCCATGAAGGCAAACAAAAGCTTGATCTTCCACTATCCACAGAAATATTTGAATCCCGCGGAATCGAACTGCTTCCCATTGTCAGTGACGATGGATCAAGGAATCCCGAACCTGGAGATGATGGAGTTCCATACGAAGCTCTTTGCCTTCTTTCAGGTGATGTTGGCCAGCGGCTCGACCTCGATCCACTTGGTGAAGTAGTCCACCGCCACGATCAGGTACTTCCTCTGTCCTCTCCCGGAGGTAAAGGGCACGAGGATGTCCACACCCCACTTAGCGAATGGAACGAGGCTGATTATCGGGACGAGTTCCGATGGGGGACGAGCCGAGCTTGGCGAACCGTTGGCATTCCGGACACTTCTGGACGTATTTAGTTGAGTCATTGACCAAGGTCGGCCGGTAGTAACCTTGCCTCAAGATTTTCATGGCGACCGCCCTGCCCCCGTGGTGGTTTTTGCAGATCCCTTCGTGGACCTCCCGGATTACGTAGTCGGCTTCCTGCGGACCGAGGCATTTGAGGTAGGGAAGGACATCGGTCTTTGTACAGCGCCTTCTATATAGGACTCCCTCGTGGAGCACATACCGGAGGGCTTTTCGTTCCAGCGTGCGACGCTCGTCCTGGTCCGTCGGGACTTCTCCTGCGGATAGGTACCGCACGATCGGATTCATCAGGTAGGTTCTGCGTCGATGACCATCAGCTCTTTCACCTCCGTACTGGGGGTTCGGAGGCTCTCGACATAAATGGCGCGACCCAACTCCTTAAGAGAAGAGGAAGCCAGCTTCGATAGGGTGTCTACGCGGGCGTTCTCCGATCGCGGCAGGTGGAGGGTCTCGGCGTGTTTGAACCTGGATAGCTCAGTCTTGGCCGAGGCCAGGTAACATTGCATCTCCTCCTACCGAGCCTCGTAATCCCCTTGCAGCTGGTTGATGATGAGTTTGGAATCGCTAAGGAGGCGTACGGAGTCCGCTCCCAGGGCCCGAGCTAGCTTCAGGCCATTGATGGCGGCTTTGTATTCGGCCACGTTGATGGTGGCCGGGAACTTGAATCGGAGTACATACTCGATGGTGTGTCCGTCGGGAGGACCGGATGACGATGCCGGCCCTACTCCCCTCCCTGGTCGCCGAACCATTTACGTGGACTACACATGCATCTTTGTCCCCTGGTTGACCGACAAGAACGACGTCAACCAAAAGGAAAGACAAAGGTTTAGGCGTTACCATGTTCGGTTCCGCGTCCTCGGGGGCGTTCCTCCATTAATGGTGTATTTGGCTATGAAGTCCGCCAGTGCATGTCCCTTGATGGCGGTCCGCGGCTTGTACCGGAGGTCGAACTTGCTTAGCTCTACTCCCCAATTCAGCATCCTCCCCATCCGATCGAACCCCTTAAGGTTTTGCTCGAGCTGGGAGTCGGTTAGGATCAGGATCGTGTGAGCTTGGAAGTATGGGCGGAGTCGTCGCGTCGAGAGCACAGGGCGTAGGCAAGTTTCTCCATGGGGATGTACCGGCCCTCCGTGTCCCTCAGTATTCGGCTAGTATATTACACCGGCCTTTGCAACCCGTAGTCTTCCCTGATCAGTACCGAGCTCACTGTTTCTTTGGTGCTGGATAAGTAAAGGCTCAGCGGTTCCCCCTCCCTGGGCTTGGAGAGGAGTGAGGGAATGCGGAGGTATTCCTTTAGCTCGGCGAATGCACGGACACAGCTCTCGTCCCACTCCACGGCCTTCCTCTTCTCGGTAGGTTCGGCGAGAGCCTTTCTCAGGGTCCTGAAGAAGAGGAGAGATCTCTCCGCGGATTTGGACAGGAAGCGCCCTAGAGCAGCGATCCGCCCGTTCAGCCTCTGCAGCTCTTTAATCATCGTCGGCTCCCTCATGTTGACCAGGGCCTTGATCTTGTCGGGATTGGCTTCAATGCTACGGTTGGTGATCATGAAGCCCAGAAATTTTCTGGACCTCACCCTGAACGTGCATTTAGTGGGATTGAGCCGGATGTTGTGCCTTCGCAGCTGCTCGAAAGTCTCTCGAAGGTCGGCAATATGGTCGGCGGGGTCCCTGAACTTGACCAGCATGTCGTCCACGTACATCTCGAGGTTCCTTTATATCTGGGAGCCGAAAACCATGTTGACCATTCTTTGGTAGGTCGCCCCTGCATTCTTCAAGCCGAAGGGCATCTTCTTGTAGCAAAAGGTCCCTGGTCGGTGATGAATGACGTCTTCTCTTCGTCTTTCAGATCCATTTGGACCTGGTTGTACCCGAAATAAGTGTCCATGAAGCTGAGCATCTCGTAGCCCGAGGCGTTGTCCACGAGGTGGTCGATGCGGGGCAGCGGGTAGCTGTCTTTGGGGCAGGCCTTATTGAGATCGGTGAAGTCCACGCATATTCGCCACTTGCCGCTAGAATTTTTCACCATCACGGTGTTGGCTAGCCATTTTAGGTACCAGACTTCTCGGATGAAACCCGCGTCAAGCAGGCGCTCTACTTCTTCGGAGGCGGCCCTCATCTTCTCGCCGCCCAAGTTTCTCTTCTTCTGCATGACTGGCGTGAAATGGGATCGGCGTGTAGCTGGTGGGTGATTACTTGGGAGTCCACGCCTGGCATGTCATCTGGCGACCAGGCGAAGATGTCCAGGTTGGCCTCCAAGCACCCGATCAACTCGGCCCTTCGTCGAGTTCTGACCCGATGGAGAGGAATCTACCGCCCACATCCATGACGGGATGAGCTCTGGCTCTTCCACGGGTGCGGGTCTTGCGTCGCTCGGACTGTATCTCGGGTCGAGATGGTCCATCGGGTTGCAACGCTTCACATTGTGGTCCGCGTCGGTCAGTTGGTAGCAGATCTTAGGCTTCGTCGGGTCGCCTCTAATCTTTCCAACTCCTCTTAGGGTCCGGAATTTGACCGTCTGGTTGAAGGTTGAGACCACGGCCCCGGCCGCGTTGAGGAGCGATCGACCGATGATCTCATTGTATGCTGACCCGATCCTCAACGCCACAAAATCTATCGTGAGGGTGGTTGAGTTGGGCGGCTCCCTGAGGGTGACAGGGAGGCGGACCATCACTATGATGGGGGTGGAGTGGCCCGTGAAGCCTATCACGGGCCCGGAGCAAGGCTCCAGGTCTTTGGCTCGCAGCCCCATCCTCTCTAAAGTCGACATGAACAGGATGTCGCATGAGCTCCCGGTGTCGAAGAGGAGTCGTCGGACCAAGGCGGTGTCAATGACAGCCGAGACGACTAGTGCTTCGTCGCGCAGCGGCTCTGCCTCCTTCAGGTCCTCTTCGGAGAAATAGATGGGCTGTGGGTTGCTCTCGGGCCCTCCACGATCTACCTCCATTGGTCCTACCCGCAGTGCGCTTGGCCCCTTGGCTCGGGGCAGGCGACGGGTAGTCGCGGCTTTGCCCAGGCGGCCGTTGGTTGGCCCCGGCGCTGATGTTGTCGCCACAGCACTCATGTGCCTAGAGGTGCGTGGTCGCGTCATCTCGGATGTGGTTGTTTGACGTGGATGCTTCTTCGTTTCCCACAGACGGCGCCAGATGTTTCGGGTTGTTTTCTCACCACTGATTTGTTGACTGGAGGGTTGGAGGTCAACACGATCACAAGGGACGCGTGTGGCCTCCGGGGGACAGGCGTAGCTGGTTAGGCTCGGCGAAGGATGCATGGGTCCGAGCGTCAGCGTACCAAAGGGGATCCTCGGTAAAGCGACGGCCTCTGCAGGGGTGGAGATGAACAAATTCGGGGGCGAGCGCATTCGACTCCGGACTGGTTAGGCGCCGAAGGGTAGCCTCGGCACGGCTGGATCTACTTGGCCTGAACAGGCAAGAGATCTACTTGGCCTGAACGGACAAGAGATCTACTTGACCTGAACAGACAAAAGAGCTCGTCAGGGGGGTCGGACCTTGGTTCCGACCAAGTCCCCTACGATGCTTAAGTTAAAACGGATCTGAAGGATACTCGGTGGGATCGGTATGGCTCACGGGGAGACCGATACGTGAGCACTCGCACCGAGCCGTGGAGGAGAATTATGAGGTGGAAGACAAGGTCGTTAGAGAAGAATATCTCAGTGTTTTGGATATCCAAGAAGTGATCCCTTTTCACACTGCTCTTCGAGTCGCTTTAGAGGAGCCTTCCCGGCCACGTCTCCTTAACGTCCCCCCCATTTCGCCCCTGTCATACGCCACTTTGATGGCACCTTCATGGGTCATGAAGGTGGACGTAATGGGGTCCCTTAATGGTGATCAAGGAGTCGCATTTTAAGGGGAGCGGTTAACCCATGCTGTTGTGGGTCAGCGGTTGTGTTCGCTTCAGTTCGAGGCCGGCCCGACTCTGATTCTTCGTGGGGGGCCTCGTTCTCCCAGGGCCGTGGGTTCGCGACGCGGGCTTGGGCCGTTTGGCCTTGGCCCATCCTGAAAGGGCCGTATCAAAGATGAACATGCATCTCATTAAGAATCTCTCCCCTTTTCCACATACACCAATCTTTATCCAGGAGTCTCCTCGCAACCAATCATGAGGAAAGAACTCCAAAAACATACATATTATCTAACAATTATATGTGTGTGTACAAGAAATTCATATTATAGTATAACTCTTATACAAGAAAACTTATCTGATTGCCACTCTTATTTAGTTGTAACCCACATAACTAAATAACTGAAATTCTAGACTTCTATCCTAGATCTAATTCATTTACCCAAAAAGTATTACAACCCGAATCTAACTCTTGAACCCAATCTGCAGTCAAACTTTTGTATGTTTGTGTCACAATTATATTCCAACCATTCCACCTTGATACTTAAAAAATCCTTGGAATCAATACCAGGAAGCGAGATATAATCACAACATTTTATGTAAGCTCATACCATGTGAGCCACAAAAATCTGAAGCTATACCGTTATTCTCATCTTCCCACTTCACAAGTAAATCCATATCCATCTTCTGGAAACACCACGTATATTCATCATAGTCTCCAACCATATACGCATGATCATTTTAATTTTTCTGTCACGCTTTGAACAATTACCATATCACTACATCATGTTTCATCTTGGTCCAAACTGAGTACTCATAATGCTCCTTGTCACGCTCTCAACAATCGTGATCACTACACCATACTCCATTTGGATATCAATATGATGCTCAGATGTCATGCCCTAAGCATTCACAATCACTACATTATGCTCCATCTAGATTTAATTACAATGATCAATACCTAATATGAATCTGATATGAATATAATGATGTACAACTATAAGTCACACCATACTTTGAAGCATAGCAGCATCCAAATCATAATGTTACATCCAAATCATGATGTACATCAATTTACATCAACCATCAATGCCACCATCAACCTTTTGATCATCCTATCTGCATCTGATCTTCCTGATTATTATCTATCTTACAATTGACCTACACTATCTACTTCAAACAATAGAATTTTTCTAATCTGCTTTTATCATTACATCCAAAGCGTCAAAAAACATAGTGTTCAACTCCTGTACCACCTAAATCTGCCACCGAATGACCAATCTACGTTCAAAACAATCCTGGTCGTTCGATCATAACAAAACACGTCTTATTTTCCTCCATGTTACTATTCATGGCAATATAACGGCGTTGTAGCTACAGTAACCATGATTTTTTTTGGTTTTTTTGGCTCTTTTCCTTTTTCTTCTTCATCGATCTCATGGTACTGACGATCTTCGTATGATGTCATTTATTCATCTTACGAACTCTACCACAAGTAAACACCATAAAGCTCGGATACCAATTGTTGGGAATTTTAGGCCCCATGTTGGAAAATCGAATATGCAAGAAAACAATCATATAATATTAAGAAAAAAAATACCAAGATATATGGTTTAGCTGACCAATCTCAACCTACATCCACAAGGCACTGATAAAGAAATCAGCTAAGTGAAAAATAAGATTACAAGATGAACACGAGTCTTACCGATAATATTTCCCTTTTTCACATACACAATCTCGATCATGGACTCTCCTTTCAACCAAACATGAGAGAAAGAACACCTAAAAGCCTCTCTCTTATCTAACAATAAGATACATATATCGTGGTACAAAAATTCATATTTTAGTATGACTCTTATACAAGAAAGAATATCCTAATACAATTCTTATTTGGTTGTAACCCACACAACTAAATCACCAAAATCCTAAGCTAATATGATTTCTATTCTGGATACAATTTCTTAGCCTAGAAGAATTCTGACCTAAATCCAACTCCTGAATCCAATCCATATTCAAACTCTTGTGTGTCTGTATCACAATTCTTAACACTCCTCGATACTAACACATACAAAAACCCTTGGATGCAATTAGGGGTGGCAAAATGGACCCGACCCGACCCGACCCGACCCGAACCCGGTCTCTTGGGCCGGGTATGGGTAGGGGCCAAACCGGGTCGGGTCGGATTCGGGTCAACCCGACTGACCCGGATAAAATCCGGGTAGGGTACGGGTTTGACCCGTCAACCCGGTTGACCCGAATCCTACCCGTTTAACATAATATTTATATATATATTAGTATAATAAAATCATAACAGATCAGTACCTTGGCACTTTGGCTAGTGGGATTGAGCTGTTGAGTGAGTTTAGAAGGGGGTCACGGTTTCGATTCCAGGCTCCCGCATCATGTTTTTTGATTTAAAATTTGTAATAGCAAGTAGAAATGCTATTTAATAATTAAAATCCTTAAAGAAGCACATGAAACTCATAGCCCAGTTGGTTAGTGGCTTGTTTAAGCGGAAGTTGGTTGCGGTTTCAAGCCTCGACGACGGCTGTTTTCATTTAAAAAAGATTTTAGTTGCCAAATTAAAAAAAAACGGGTCGGGTCGGGTTGACCCGGGTCGGGTACGGGTTTGAAAACCCCGACCCGGATTCAATCCGGGTCGGGTACGGGTTTACCTCTATCCGGGTCGGGTCAAACTTGACCCGACCCGAACCCGACCCGACCCGCCCGTTTGCCACCCCTAGATGCAATACATGGATACAAGACATAATCACAACACTTCATGCGGATGTGTCCACTACATAAAATCTCAAAAATTATTTCAACCGGTACTATATAATAGTTCAAAGATTCATTTGCTTCAATAACTAAGGTAATCACTAAATATTATAGGAAAAGGCAGATGAGTTATCATAAAGACAAGTCGGGAAGGATTACACAATTGATATGCTATCATTTGAGCTACTGGTCAAATAAAAGTTCTTTTGAATTGAAGTGCAAATGTTTTTTTCCTTTTTCAGTTTCCTGTTTATTTTCTGTTATTTTTAATTTCTTTGTCTGTTGGATATGTCGGTAAACCATCCCAAAAGCTTGAGCTATTCAGTTGTGAGCTAACATTGTGTACCAACATTCTCAACGTGATATAAGACTAATCATTAGTTGCAACTGCATATTTTTTTCTGCCATGTAATATTTATAGGCGGCATTATTTATGTGCAACCTTTGAACAATCCTGCCGCCGCACCACACAGTGCTAAGACAATGACATCTAATGTAACATAGCAATTTTGCAAATGTGGTTACTGTATTAAATCTATACTCACAATTGCGAGAGACAAATGGTAGTACTTAAGTGATTATATGTTGATAATGTTATAAGAAAGTTGAAAAGGACTATCATTTATAAAGTGGAAGTCACAGAACTAACCTCCATAACTTTGTTCTCATAGTCCCTCAGCTGCTGAGCATATGTCATGTCTTTGTTTCCCACTCTAAACATATATGTAGAAATCCACCCAACTGTTAGCCCCAAGACCAACACTAACTGGACAACGTTGCCTGCTTGCAGAGGATCCACTCCGAAATACTATAACATGATACAGCAAGAAACAACAGTATTCAATATGAAGCAGAAGTAACAAGGCAGTAAAAGATTTATGTGAGACAAACATTTACAAAGATAAAGTGAACATGCAAATACAGGGAACCAAAATACCTCTAATCCACTTTTCAAACCAACGCCAAATGCAGTGAGTCCAAGACCAATAAGCAGCACATCTTTTCTTGTATATCCGAAGGGCACCTATCCAATATTTAAACAAATGCTTATTCCTAGATCCTAAAAGTTCCTAAAAGTTCATCTTCACAACATGCACTCGTTATCCATCAATGAAAAATAGTAAACTACCATACACTGAATTTTGATAAGAAGATTTTACTACAATATGAATCGTGTGTCACGACAAAAGAAAAATATGATCAACACAGATAAAAAATATCATATGTTCTGCTTTGATTGTCATCAAACTAGAACCTGAAGTTGCATTCTAATGCCAAAACATTCAAGCGACTGTGCTGTTAATGGAAAAGAGAAATTCCACATGCGCTTACGTGCAATGAGAACTAGCTTATAGAGTAAGCGTATGACAAAAGAGAATAATGGGTAACATGAGACATATGAGAGATCTATCATATATAAGCCCACTAGGCACATTTTCCTCCACATAATACTATTGATCACATAGACTGTACCTTTTTGTCTCACAAGTACTAAGTGGATGAGAATGTGTCGCGTGGGCATATATGAGAGAGATCTCTCATATGTCATATGATATATGATGCACATTATTCTCAAGATAAAAATCATAAAAAATGTTGGCCTGAACAAAATGGAACTGGCTGACATGGCAAAGTCATATATAAAGCACACTAAACAGAATTCGCAAAGTATTGAAAAACTCGTGAACCATTCACGAACAAGAGAAAAGGAGAACTGATTCGCAATAAGTTTATCTAGACAAACTTTTGATGAATTAATCACGAATTACACGCAAATTATTCATATAATTGCAAATTTCCCAAGATGTTTGGAGTTTTCTCAAAAATTATCTAATCTACCCCCATGGTAGTCTGAAACGTGACTGCTAATATATCAGTGTACTGTTTTAGCCACTAAGCTTGTAGTATATGTTGGTGTGTTAATTTTCTATGTTCCACATTATTTAATGAAACTATACATGATCCTACCAGTGTAACATGCCAAACTATTGCTGAATTTTTTAAATACTTCGGATTTTTTGCAAATTCCTAACTTTTGAACCTTTTTGAATTATTTGCATGCATCAAACTTTAATAGAAAGTTGGTTTTATTAAGTTTTCAAACCCACTGCAAAATCAAGCTCACCCTTTGGAGTATAAAAAGGAATATCCTATGTGTGACACAGGATTACTAAATTATGCAATGTATGCCATATAATGGCATCAATGTCCAGCATGACATGACCCATGCTGCTACCATGTCTGCTGACAGTGCCTCCATTAGATATAATTGGCTGGATTATCACAGATTTGATGTGCCATGATGGATATAGAAAAATCCAGCTTGAGTGAGAAGACATATATGCTATGTACTAATCGTAAACTTGTTTCTATATATGTAATTATCAACAGGTAGTGCTAGAAGACTAGTCTATGATTCTTCATGCAGTTCTAGAATCCCACACTATAATTTAGTTTGTGTATCTTTCTACTTCAACAAGCATCCAATTAATGTTACAGATTTGGATTAAAATAGGATAAAGAAAGAGGTACTCCAGATTCATTTCTGAGTTCTTATTTTTCAGACTTGCTAAACAAGTAAAGCCATGGTTAAGTATCTTAGAAAAAAAACGCCATGCATCTAAACTACAACAGAGGTGTTGTAGAAAGATGAATTTGCATATTTGATATCATACAAGATTGTTATGGGAAGGGCACAACTTTGAGATGCAGTATACAGAATATAGAATATTCTCTCTAGCTAGCATAAGGGGAGTTTTTAACCTTACTAATTCAAAGCAATTAAAATGAATTGTCTTTTTTCACTATTTTTATCTTTAAACTCATGGAGGGAATGGAGACACGACTATGATGCTGCCATACTGAGCTCACAAGGCTTGTGAAGAGAAGTTAAGAAGCACAAACAAGTAGTGGTATCTGCATACCTATTCTATATGTATCAAAAACTAACACGTGACACTACGCGTTGTAGAAACTAAAAAGGATTCAGCTTTGAAAAATAATACCAGCTAATTTTCATTTTTATTTTAAAGAGAAGATAGAACACACAACTACATGCAACAAAATTCTATTTTCGGTAAAATAGTAAACATGAGAAGGGCATTGCAGACTTGTCTTGCATGTGGCATTGTACTAATCTTTTGGGTTTTGTAGACTTCTTAGAAGAAGACAACAATAATATTGCTTGCAATAGATTTCAAGGACATGTTTCGCCCCACAAATATAAAATAAAGTGGAATTTACTC
>JAULAV010003636.1:0-26518 GCA_030789695.1 Scilla litardierei
TTGGTTGATTAAAAGAAAGGGGGATGACAGCCTATTAAAGAATGAAAGAAGTGTTAAGAGATTGACCTGGGTTTTATTTTTTAAAAAAAGTAGAGGAGAGACAGAGACAGAGTCTGATAAAGAGAAGGGTAGCCTATTTTAACATGATGAAATAGAGTTAATAGGTATAAAGAGAAGAGTAAAGAGATAGTTAAATTATTAAAGAGAGAATAGCAGGTGTCTGCCTTTGTATAAGATAAAGGCATATGAGACAGTGAGAGAATTATTTATTGGGGGTATTGAATAATGTTAGGGTTATAATTATAACATGTTATCTTATTACCCCATAGTCAAAAGTTGGTAGGTGTAGAGTAGGTGTACCATTGATGCCATGTTAATCTTGTAAATAACTTAGTAAATTAACTAATAGGGAAGTTAGTGTGATGTTCGTTAAGTAGTTTCAGCAAATTAGAAATGTTGGGTTAATGATATTAAGTGATAATAAGTGTATCAGGTTAGTTTAATACAATATCGACATCACCCTAGTCAGAGAACCCAATTTAGAGATCGACTTGATATTTTGCTTTTCTCACGATAAATCTAATTCAGTGAATTGATTAACTGAAACGGAGAACCAGTCGTTCTATAGCGTAACGTTCGTCGAGGCGAACCCACGATAACCGATACCACCGGAAACAGGCAAGTGATACTTGCCAGTATTATTTAGGCCATGTTTTAGGCCAATTTGTGTAGTAGCGTAAAAGAGACTAGGCGATGAAATGATAGTCGCCTAGACGCCCCTATTTGATCCAGTTTGACAACTAAACTAGATCCGACACCCTACTTGATCTAGCTTGACAACGAAGCTAGGTCCGACACTTTTACTTGCTTCCATTCATGATGCCATATCATGTTTAATTTTCGATTAATGGTACGCACTTTAACTGCTCATCCCATGTCATGTCATGCATTCAATGTTTCATCGTGATTGTGTAGCACACGCTACAAAAATTGTAACTATTGAGGCTAGGCACCTGCTTTGCGGGCACAACCCTATGCCAAAAACACTTCCTGGCTCGTGATCCAGAAGATGGGCGCCAGTCCATATTGAGAAACACTTCCTGGACTCGTGATCCAGAAGCGGGCTCACGTACTTGGGAAACCAAGGCTCGACACATGTGGGAGGGGTAGGGTTAAGCGATCACTTGAGCATAGAAGTGTGCCCGTACAGCCACTTCAGCCAAAAGGCGTAAACCCTGTGCACGTCGTGAAAACAAGCTAAATCGTGAAATAGTGAATATTGTTTAGTAGCTCTGCTACACTTGTCGTGCTTGTTTCGTTTACTTACTTGTTGCACTCATGCCATACCTGCCATGTCATTGCATTCATTCTTTATAGAACTGCTAGCTGCACTTATTTTACCTTTATTAGTTTCCTTGCACAAAGTCTCCTTGGAGACTTTGCTGACATGTGCCTCTTTCTCTTTTGGGTGTCACATGTTAGGTTGTGAGTCGGAGTTCGTCGCCGAGGACGAACATGTTACAGGTGTTAAGTTCGAGGACACCGGAGACCTGTCCTAGAGCTCTTCCTTGTTGTTGTTTCTTTCTGCTTAGACGATGTTAGGTTGTCGGTGCGTAGTACCTCTCTTTTATGTTGATGTTTTGTATTATGTCGGCCATGCTTTAGGCCTTTTGTTCAGACTTTGTTCTTTTGTGACTATCTGTAATGTTGAGAAAAATTGTTGGATGTTTTGTTGGTGGATACTCTTTTTTCTGCTTCATCATTATTGTTGTTGTTTCGTTGCAATGCAAAGGACCTGCTACTTTTCGTAATTTTTACAGACGCTAATCAGACTGCAGCTTCACAGCTACACGTCTGAGCGGACCTCCTCACGTCTCGCCTTCCATATGAGGAAAGCGGGGCGTGACAGGTTTTAGTGGTGGCCCATGCAGGTCCTCTCCTCTTTGCATCTGCAAAATATCGAAACTACAATAATGATGATAATAACATCCAATTAATTATTCATAACATTCGAGTCATGATTAAGCCTAATCTGAACGTTTCCTTGTCTTAGATGGCTGGGAGACGCGTTACCCAAGCTGTAGTTAGACCCGCATTGAAGTCTAGTCCGTCTGCACAGTTTAAGGGGCCAGGTGGGCTTAGCCGGAAAACGTGCCATTTTTGTGGCAAAGCTGGTCATGAGAAGACGCAGTGCAGGAGATTCTTGGGTCAGTGCTTGACTTGTGGCGGCACTTCGCACACCTCGAAGGATTGCCCGCTTACTAGTCGACAGCAGCGAACATCAGTAACTGGGCCTAGTCGGAAGATGTGTCATTTTTGTGGCAGGGCTGGTCATGTGAATGAACAGTGCAGGTGGAAGCTGGGCCAGTGCTTGAAATGTGGCGACGCAGCGCATACCTTGAAGGACTGTCCGAGAGCTAAGCATCCGTGGAAAGCGCCAGTCGGAGTTCAACTACGGAAAGTACCGGTAGCTGCTGGACGTGGAATGCCTCTTCTACCCCAGAAGCAGGCATTTCAGCAGGCTGTTCAGCCTAGGAGACAAGCTTGCACGATGACTGCAGTAGAGGTTAAGGCTGAGGACGGAGTTATTGCAGGTAATCCTCAGGATAACCTTCACTTTTCATTAGTTGAACCCGCATGTTAGATTAGATCTTGGTTGCTAGAATAAGTTTTGATTAGAAGACTTAGATAGACGTTCGATTTCATAGACAGACACCTTCGTTAAGATTTAGTCGTACTCGTCTTAGGATGCCCAGGTAGCCTCTCACCCGGCCTTGACCCTGTTCGATTCTGGAGCTTCCATGTGCATCCTATCTCGGAAGTTCGTAGTCGAACACTCGATACCCACCTATACACTTCCCAAGTGTCGGAACATTACAACTGGGAATGGTATAGTGAAGGTTGCACTGGGATGTAGACCATGCCCGTTGGTTATTAGTGGACACGAACTGTATGCTAATTTCATCGTCCACGACCTACCCAACTTTGATGCTATTCTCGGCATTGACTGGTTAGGAGCTTTTTATGCCACGATCGACTGTCACCGGAAGAAAGTGGTGTTCGAAATTCCTGAGCACCCAGTGTTCGAGTTTGTCGGCGGAGGACGTTCGCTTGGACCTGTCAAGTTCCGATCCCAGCCTTACCGATTGACCATTGCATCTATGATTGCTGAACCAGAGAAGCCTGTAGTAGTAAGAGATTTCGAAGAAGTCTTCCCTGAAGACATTTTTGGACTGCCGTCCGATCGAGCGTTGGAATTCGGCATCGATCTTATGCCAGGAGCTCAGCCAATTTCGAAGGCGCTGTACCGTATGGCTCCTGCAGAATTAGAAGAGTTGAGGAAACAATTAGATGAACTACTACAGAAGGGTTTCATTCATCCCAGCGTATCTCCCTGGGGTGCACCCGTCTTGCTGGTAAAGAAGAAAGATGGATCGAGGAGGATGTGTATTGATTATCGGGAGTTGAATCAGATCACAGTGAAGAACAAGTACCCACTGCCTCGCATTGATGATATCTTCGATCAGCTTGGTGGATCGAGGGTATTTTCGAAGTTGGATCTCCGGAGCGGATACCATCAAGTCAGAGTCAAGAAGGAAGATGTACTCAAGACTGCTTTTTGGACTAAGTACGTGCATTACGAGTTCGTTGTCATGCCATTCGGGGTGACCAATGCTCCTGCTGTGTTCATGAATCTCATGAACCTTATCTTTTACGAGTCCCTTGACAAGTTCATGGTGATTTTTCATAGACGATATCCTGGTGTACTCGAAGAACGAAGAAGAGCATGCAGAACATCTGAAGATAGTGTTGGAGACGCTCCGTCACCATAGACTATATGCCAAGTACAGCAAATGCGAATTCTGGCTAGATAGAATTGCATTTCTTGGGCATGTAGTATCGGGAGCTGGTATCTCAGTAGATCCGGAGAAGGTCAAAGTAGTCAGTGAATGGCCTACACCTCGATCGACATCGGACATCAGGAGTTTCCTTGGGTTGGCTGGATACTACCGCAGATTTATTAAGGATTTCTCGAGAATAGCTGAGCCGATGAAGAGATTGACGAGAAAGGATGTTAAGTTCAGTTGGTCAGATTCTTGTGAGCAAGCTTTTTCTACCTTAAAGGAGAGACTGACTACTGCACCAGTCTTAGCTATTCCAGATAGAAGCGGAGGCTTCGAGATCTTCTGCGACGCATCAGGCAAGGGACTTGGATGCGTTCTGCACTAGCATAATCATGTGGTCGCATATGCTTCGCGACAATTGAAGGTCCATGAGAAGAATTATTCGACTCACGACTTGGAGTTAGCCGTTGTCATCTTTGCACTAAAAATCTGGCGACATTTCTTACTGAGTGAAAAAGTGAAAATCTTCACTGATCACAAAAGTTTGAAATATATATTCGCCCGGAAGGAGCTGAATATGAGATAGCGTAGATGGTTGGAATTGATGGTAGACTACGACATCGATCTTCAGTATCATCCAGGGACGGTGAATGTCATACCGGATGCCTTGAGTCGACTGCCCGAAGTGATGATTCTCACAACTCAAGATGGAGATGCTAAATTGAAGAAGATCGGAGAGCAAGTTGAAGCATGACTTCGGACAGATTTTCTGATTCACGCGGATGGATCTTTGAGATATGGTAGTAGGATCTGCGTACCTGCGGGAGATATCAGAGAGGAGTTGATAAATGAGGCTCACAGTTCGCCTTATTTTATTCATCCTGGGGGTACTAAGATGTACAAGGATCTTCGACAGAATTTCTGGTGGCATGTGATGAAGAGAAGTGTGGCACGGAGTGTTGCCAAGTGCCATGTGTGTCAGCAAGTGAAGGCTGAACACCATCGCATTGCTGGATTACTACAACCTCTGCCGATTCCCGAGTGGAAGAGGCAGCACATCACGATGGACTTCGTGACTGGCTTACCTCGGAGCACCAAGCAGAACGACGTGATCTGGGTCATCATTGATCGATTGACCAAGTCCACGCACTTTATACCTTTCCGAGTTGGGCAATCCACGGAGATATTAGCAAGGAAGTATATAGAGGCAAGCTTAGTCAGAGATTTATTGGACCCTTCGATGTGCTGGAGCGAGTTGGAGAGGTAGCATATCGCTTAGCTTTGCCACCGTCCTTAGAGGGAGTTCATGACGTCTTTCATGTGTCCCAGCTCCGTCGTTATATCAGCAACCCTTCTCATGCTGTGGACTACTCTGAGATTACTGTTCGGCCAGATCTGACATACGAACAGCAACCGGTGGAGATCTTAGATCGACGTCAGAAAGTTTTCAGGATCAAGACTGTTGATCTAGTCAGGGTGATGTGGCGTCGTGACTCGCCAGGAGAGTCTACCTGGGAGCGGGAAGATGAGTTACGGGAGCGTTACCCATATTTGTTCTCATACTCTTTAGTGGATAAGAATTCAGAGGACGGAATTTTTCTTATGGTGGGTAGAATGTAACGGCCGGTATTTTCTAGACGTATGATTATTGTATGTCTGTATTTCCATCCGGATATTATTGTGCGCGAATTCTTTGTGCGTCGATGCGAGCGCGTATCCGCTTTTCGTTTTACCGTACCAACATTAATCGACTATCAAATTTTAACAAATTACCTTAACTTAATTATCCCACTATTTACAAATTTCTAAACGGTTTTGACTTTCACCAATTACTTCATTTATCTTAATAATCACACTTTGCTTAATTACTTAATTACTTAATTAAAAAGGTTATCGATTAAACTTTAACTATTGGCTGAAATCTTTCCCTAACTAATTAAATTCCACCGTTCGGGTGGGTGAGATCCAACAGCCTTCAATTTGTTCTCCCCACAACCAGCTATTCCCCCACCAAACTGTCTCCCACACTCTTCCTTTATCTGAATCACCATCGTCAACGTTCTCTTTCCCTACAATCTTCATCACCTCCTGCAAACAAACAAACCAGAAAACAGATTCAACCACAAACCAAGTTCACAAATCTGTACACCATTCCCAAATCCTACAAATCAGCCAACCAAATTCTCAAACCAAATTTCAGCCCCCCAAATCAATTCCACTGCAAACAATTTCTCCAAGCTAAGAATCAAAACAGAAATTTTGAGAGACTGAAACCAATTTCAGTTTGTGCAAAACCCATTCATCATCCCCAAGATCAATTTGAACCCAAATCCCCAACCCAATCAGCCCTCAAACAATCAAAACCCAAAACAAAATTCAGATCCAAAACCCAAAACTTCAAATCAAAACATATAGCTACTGATTCAATCAAAATCTGAAAATACTTCAGATTCAAACAAATTGTTGGGTCAATTCAAAAATCAAAAACCCAAACTTCTCCCCATCTTCATCATCTTCTTCCTCTCCTCCCTAGGCCGCCGCCTGTAACCCTAGGCCGCCGTGCCCAGCTCCTGCGCCACCACCGGAGCAAGGCAGCCGCCGCCGGAGCTCAGCACGCGCCGCCGCCGTGAGGAGCCCGCCGGAGCCCCCTCGCGCCGCCTGGCCGGAGGAAGGCCGCGCGCCCCCGCCGCCTGGGTCGCCGAAGCCGCCGCCGTACGCCGCCAGCTCCTCCTCCCCGTCGTCGTGCAAGGTGAAAACCCCCCTCTTTGCTTTGCGTGAGTTGCCTGCAACTTTGGGAAAAAAAAAGAAAAAAAAATTTGACAGAACTGGGAACGAAAGAAGAAGGGAATGGGACTGTGAGAGAGAGAGTAAAGGAGAGTTGGTTGATTAAAAGAAAGGGGGATGACAGCCTATTAAAGAATGAAAGAAGTGTTAAGAGATTGACCTGGGTTTTATTTTAAAAAAAAAGTAGAGGAGAGACAGAGACAGAGTCTGATAAAGAGAAGGGTAGCCTATTTTAACATGAAGAAATAGAGTTAATAGGTATAAAGAGAAGAGTAAAGAGATAGTTAAATTATTAAAGAGAGAATAGCAGGTGTCTGCCTTTGTATAAGATAAAGGCATATGAGACAGTGAGAGAATTATTTATTGGGGTATTGAATAATGTTAGGGTTATAATTATAACATGTTATCTTATTACCCCATAGTCAAAAGTTGGTAGGTGTAGAGTAGGTGTACCATTGATGCCATGTTAATCTTGTAAATAACTTAGTAAATTAACTAATAGGGAAGTTAGTGTGATGTTCGTTAAGTAGTTTCAGCAAATTAGAAATGTTGGGTTAATGATATTAAGTGATAATAAGTGTATCAGGTTAGTTTAATACAATATAGACATCACCCTAGTCAGAGAACCCAATTTAGAGATCGACTTGATATTTTGCTTTTCTCACGATAAATCTAATTCAGTGAATTGATTAACTGAAACAGAGAACCAGTCGTTCTATAGCGTAACGTTCGTCGAGGCGAACCCACGACAACCGATACCACCGGAAACAGGCAAGTGATACTTGCCAGTATTATTTAGGCCATGTTTTAGGCCAATTTTTATAGTAGCGTAAAAGAGACTAGGCGATGAAATGATACTCGCCTAGACGCCCTTATTTGATCCAGTTTGACAACTAAACTAGATCCGACACCCTACTTGATCTAGCTTGACAACGAAGCTAGGTCCGACACTTTTACTTTCTTCCATTCATGATGCCATGTCATGTTTAATTTTCGATTAATGGTACGCACTTTAACTGCTCATCCCATGTCATGTCATGCATTCAATGTTTCATCGTGATTGTGTAGCACACGCTACAAAAATTGTAACTATTGAGGCTAGGCAGCTGCTTTGCGGGCACAACCCTATGCCAAAAACACTTCCTGGCTCGTGATCCAGAAGATGGGCGCCAGTCCATATTGAGAAACACTTCCTGGACTCGTGATCCAGAAGCGGGCTCACGTACTTGGGAAACCAAGGCTCGACACATGTGGGAGGGGTAGGGTTAATCGATCACCTGAGCATAGAAGTGTGCCCGTACAGCCACTTCAGCCAAAAGGCGTAAACCCTGTGCACGTCGTGAAAATAAGCTAAATCATGAAATAGTGAATATTGTTTAGTAGCTCTGCTACACTTGTCGTGCTAGTTTCGTTTACTTACTTGTTGCACTCATGCCATACCTGCCATGTCATTGCATTCATTCTTTATAGAACTGCTAGCTGCACTTATTTTACCTTTATTAGTTTCCTTGCATAAAGTCTCCTTGGAGACTTTACTGACATGTGCCCCTTTCTCTTTTGGGTGTCACATGTTAGGTTGTGAGCCGGAGTTCGTCGCCGAGGACGAACATGTTACAGGTGTTAAGTTCGAGGACACCGGAGACCTGTCCTAGAGCTCTTCCTTGTTGTTGTTTCTTTCTTCTTAGACGATGTTAGGTTGTCGGTGTGTAGTACCTCTCTTTTATGTTGATGTTTTGTATTATGTCGGACATGCTTTAGGCCTTTTGTTCATACTTTGTTCTTTTGTGACTATCTGTAATGTTGAGAAAAATTGTTGGATGTTTTGTTGGTGGATACTCTTTTATCTGCTTCATTATTATTGTTGTTGTTTCATTGCAATGCAAAGGACCTGCTACTTTTCGTAATTTTACAGACGCTTATCAGACTGCAGCTTCACAGCTACACGTCTGAGCGGACCTCCTCACGTCTCGCCTTCCATATTAGGGAAGCGGGGCGTGACAAGAGTTCATCCGATGTGGTCAGTGTCAGTGATCAGCAGGTATCTCACGATGTAGCTCCAGATTCAGTTCAGTTGGAGGTGCAGAGGACAGCAGTCTACGAGGAGGCGTTGCAGTCGGTCGTTGTATCGATGCAGTCAGTTGCAGTGTGTGAGGAGACAGAGGTCTCTCACAGTTCCAGCGTGCACGTTGTGGGTGCTCTCGAGGAGACCCAGCATGCTAAGGTGTGCAGATTTAGCTTCGAGGTAGAGCTGTCGATCTACGGAGGAGTAGGGCAGTTGATTTCCGCACCGATGCCAGAGGTTGCAGTGGGTGAGGAGACGGAGGTCTCTCGCGTTTCTAGCACGCATGAGTTGGTTGCTTCTGAGGAGGACCAGCGTGTTGAGGTGTGCAGCTTCAGCTTCAGGGTAGAGAGGTCTTCTGAGGAGCTTGACATCAGGGTAGAGCATTTGTTGTGCATGGTAGAGCAGTCTTCACAGTATGGGCACAGGCGATATGGCTCTCGTTTGGCTAGGGGTAATTTATCAGGCGCATCTTCTGATACTTCAGAGGCCAGACCGGTGGATATGCAGAGTAGCAGGGAATCTGATAGTGTGGTGGAGCATGGAGACTCCCATGGCAGTGTGGAGACTGTGATAGTGGTCCCAGGGGGAGTTGTCACTAAGGAAATGGAGCTGAGAGTTAGGAGGCCACATTTCGAGTGCGTTCTCGCTCGATATAGGGAGGAGGCAGAGCCGAGAGGAGCTCCTTCAGTGTGCACTCATATTTCACCTTCGGCGAGTTCATCACAGGGCATGGTAGGTGAGAATGATCTCCAGAGGCTAGATGTTGGTGCGACGGACAGTTTGGCGCAGGTGTGTGCGCATTCGTGTCTTAAGTCGTCGGCACAGTCAGTTGAGGCGCGGAACTGGTGGACGGCGAGTCTTGATGACATGCATCAGCAGACAGAGCGGATACGGACGACGTATCGAGGAAGTGGAGAGGGGCTATGAGGGGGTCCTAAGGCTGTGGATTGCGGAGGCCCTCAGGGAGGCCTTCAACACCTACGATGACCTATTGGCCCCCAGGATTGTGGGGGTCTTCCGAGACTCCTTCCAGAGGTTCAAGGAGCGTGTCCGACAGTCGCTTCCCCGACCTCCGCTAGGCCCCGAAGATCCTCCTCGCTTCGAGAAAGGCGAGGTTCCAGATGATGCCTCCTCCCGGGCCCCGGCCCCCGGCCCCCTAGGCGATGCTTCTCCATTTTTGTTCCCCCCTTTTGCCCTGTAATATAGAACAATTTTTGGGCGTAACGTATAAAGTGTTTTGTAGGTCCTTGTACCTCTTCATTTCTTATTATTTTTCTGGTTGTCTCTATCTCTGGCCTTCCACTGACAGAGTCGTCTCGCGGAGGGGGAAGACTCTTGGTCTTTTGGGCAGCAGTAGTGTTCGATCCGATCGGGGGGCGATCCCCTGATGTCCCCCCATCGCTCGTCGTATGCGTGGGGGGTCTTCGGGACACCATGCCGATCGGCCTGATTGACTTGTGCCTTGGGAGTGTTCTCGGCTGACCTGCTGTGGTTTTCCCTTCGTCCGCGATCCTCAGGTCGATCGGGTGACCGCCTTGCGGAAGGGTGCTCGCCATCAGTCTTATGGGCGGTCGGAGGATCGGCCTGCTGGGGGAGTTGCCCCAGCCCTACGACTGATCAGATCGCTTGAGCCGGTGGGGGAGCTATCCCCAGGCTTACACCCAACCGATGTTCCGACCCGCTGGGGGAGTTGCCCCCAGCCTTACGGGCAGCCATGTTGATCTGCTCGCTGGGGGAGTTGCCCCCAGCCTTACGGTCGATCGGGTCAGCTGGTCAGCGAGGGGAGCTGCCCCTCGGCTTATGACCAACTGATGATCCCATCTGCTGGGGGAGTTTCCCCCAGCTTTACGGACGGGCTTGGTGATCGGCCTGTTGGGGGAGTTTCCCCTAGCCTTACAGTCGATCGGGTCGGTTGGTCAGTGGGGGGAGCTACCATCTGGCTTACGACCAACGACGAACCCGCCTGCTAGAGGAGTTGCCCCCAGCCTTACAGACAGGCTTGGTGATCGGCCCGCTGGGGGAGTTGCCCCAGCCTTATAGTCGATCGGGTCGGTTGGTCAGCGGGGGAAGCTACCCTCCGGCTTACGACCAACCGAAGAACCCGCCTACTGGGGGAGTTGCCCCCAGCCTTACAGACAGGCTTGGTGATCGGCCCGCAGGGAGAGTTGCCCCCAGCCTTACAGTCGATCGGGTCAGTTGGTCCGCGGGGGAAGCTACCCCTCAGCTTATGATCAACCGATGATCCCGTCTGCTAGGAGAGTTGCCCCAGCCTTACGGACAGGCTTGGTGATCAGCCCGCTGGGGGATTTGCCCTAGCCTTACAGTTGATCGGGTCGTAAGCCCCTCCCGGGGGTGATTTCCCGCCTGCTCCGCAATCGATCGCCAAGCCAGATAAAGTGAGAAAAATAGAGCTGTATTAAAACGGTTCTCTTTCCATTCCTTGAACCCGGGTGTACATTTGGAGTAAAACAAAACGGGGGTGGCGAGGGCAAGCTAGCCTTGTCCAGGCGAGGCTGCGGCTGATTGTCCCGTTCGCTCACTCGATTATGTGCATGGCCGCCTGAACCACGTTCACCTTCTTTCCCCTGTCCATCTGCTTGGATGTCCCCTCCCCGGTGTGGCGGTTAAGTCATCGACGAAATTCTTTAAATGGCCTCGGCTGACCAACTTCTCTATATCCTTCTTTAAATGCCAACAGTCGTCGGTGTCATGGCCATTGTCTTTGTGGTACTTGCAATACTTCTCTTTGTCCTTCCTGCCTCTCTTCATCCTCGGAGGTGGCCTGCTGAAGTGCCCTTCCTTTTGAGCGTGCACGAGGACGACGTCGGGGGCGATGTTCAACTTGGGGGGTCGTGGCTCCTTCCGGTGCTGCTTTCCTTTGGCCCTCTTCTCCTGCCATGGTTCGTCAGGGCCGTGACGCTCGCTCTCGTCGCGCTTGGATCCCCGGCTAGCCCCTGCCGGGTGACTTCCATCCTCTGCGGCCAGCGCTTCTTCCGTCAGCATGTAGCGCTCCGCCCGTGCTATGACCTCGGCGAGGTCTTTTGGTGGATCATTGTGCAATGACTTTTTCAGGCCCCTGTGTCGGAGCCCTTTCTTCAGGGCCGTTTTCACGACCAACTCGGGGCAGCTCTCCACGTTCAATCTTTTCGCATTGAAACGATGCATGTAGTGCATCAAGGTTTTCCCGGGACCCTACGCCACATTGAACATGAGTTCTGAGTCCGGTTTTACCTGACGTCCGGCCATGAACTGTTTGCAGAACTGTTGGGAGAGGTCCTCGAAGCTGTCGATGGAACGATTGGGGAGGCTATGATACCAACTCCGGGCTGATTTTCGGAGGGTGGAGTAGAAGCCTCTACGAAGTAGGGTATCGTTGGCCCCTTGGAACACCATGACTCCCTCATAGTCCATGACGTGGTCCTCCGGGTCGGCTGTACCGTTATACTTCTCTAAGGTCGGCACCTTGAATCTTGAGGGCACCTGTTCTTCAGTTATCCTTCTGGTCAGTGGGCAATGGTCGCTCCTGGCACCCCCCCTGGGCGCCCAGCTGTGCTCAAACAGAGGTCGAGCTGCTACGGTGAGCGAGCAGGGTCACGCCAGGGGCTCGCCCGAATCCCAGCCGAGCTGGGGACGGGAGTTGGTCGGTGGGCGCCTCTCTTCTCCCGTTGGTATTCTCGGCTCTTTCGCCTTCCGTGATGGGGACTCTCGCTTCGGCGAGGTCGGTCCTTCGTGGCTCGACGATCGGTCGATCGTCGATTTGTTGAGCGTGGTTACCGAGACGAGGCCGTAACCGATTTGCCCCCTGCTTTCTCGGGACCCCCCTCGTCCCCCTTCTGAGGCAAGGTGGGAGTGAGGGATCGCACTGGGATGAAGTTCGGAAGGGTGAATCGCCGTTCTGGGTTGGTCCCTCCATCCCTGTGGTCCGCAACCACGGCCGAGCGTAAAGGCCGACGAACCCCTCCCTGATCGGGGTCTCCACTGTCCCATCTCCCAGGATGGACGAGTTGCCGACGAGCATTTTGATCGTGGCGGCCAGCGTCTGGAGGTGGGCATTGGTCTCCAGTGCAAAGAGACGGAGCTGCTCTTGGGTCACCGAGCAGGAGTCGCCCATCCCCTCGGTGGTATGGATGTGCTGGTTCTCGGGTGGGACGTAATCGTCCTCCTCGTGGATAGGGGCAGTCACCCCAAGCCATTGCAGATTGGTACCATTTCAGTGGTTTGACGTGGGCTTTTTCGGTTCCCACAGACGGCGCCAGATGTTTACGGGTGTTTTCTCACCACTGGATCGTTGACCGGCGGTTGGACGGTCAACGTGGTCAAGGGATCGGTTGGAATCCCTTGGTCACACCGAGCGTGAGTATTCTCAACGAAGGTTGCACGAGCCCTCACTTCGGTGCAGGAAACGGCTCGCGATGTGGGTCAAGGACAGACGGGCTCTTCGTCCGGAGTGTTGGGCCTCGGTCAGTGGGGTGCAGAGGGGTAGCCTCGGCACCTAGGTGAGCGCTCGGCCTCGGTCGATCAAGTGCCAAGGGGAAGCCTCGGCGCCCTGATTATCACTTGGACTTAGCTGATGGTAATGTTCGCTAGTGGCGAACGGACTCGCTGTGGTGCGGGCCTTACTATGGTGAGTTCCACGCTGAGGGATAGCCCCGGTGCCTCGGGACCTCTTCTTCCTGGACAGACGAAGAAACTCTTCCGGGGGGCCGGACCTTGGTTCCGGCCAAGTCCCCTTCGATGCCTAAGTCAGAACGGATCTGAATGATACTCGGTGGGATTGGTACGGCTCGCAAGGAGGCCGGCACACGTATCCTCGGACTGAGCTATGGGAGGAAAGATAATGGGGGAAAGCAATGTCTTTTAGTGGAATACCTCCGTTGTTGATGTCGGGGATTCGATCCCTCTCTCGGTTGCCTCTGTAATATTTTTATAGGGTTCGGCCCACGATCGCCCCCAATCCACGTCCCCTGATCGCTCCCCACTCACGCCCCCTGATTCGAGGTGAATATTGCATATTTAATACCCCATTTAGCCCTATTTTGTGCTTATATGATGCTTAATTGGTTTCTAATACGTTCGTATTTTGTATATCGTCACTTATTAGAGAAATCACCTGATTTAAGCACAAAACAGCAATAACTGAGTATTTCTGCACCTTTTATATTTTTCATGGCTAGATCTCGATCTTATGATTCCAACGACTATTTACTTGTATTTTTCTGAGATCTGTGCTAATTACTGTGAATTTTTGAATGCAGAATACTGTTTTAAATGGAGAAATACGAGAGAAATATGGGGAAAATACGTCGAATACGCGCATATGCATACGCCCGCCATCAGTCGTGCCACGTGGCCTTCATCCAATGATTCTCGCCTAGCATCCAACGGCACAGCAAGTGGGCAACGCGGCACGATATAAGCCGTTAGATCATCATCCAACGGGCTACATTCACCATGACTTGGGCTCGAGCTAACTTGAAATATCAGGGCGACGTGGCTCATTGTCATCCGTCCGATCTAGATCACACGCTCAGATGCGAAGCGGAGCGGGTGGGACACGCGTCAGCATCCGGAGCATTCCCGCCCTTTGATCTACGGCCCAGATGCACTTTGCGATAGATACTGCAGCTATTCAACGTGGGGAAATCGTGAGCGTTGGATGATGATCCAACAGGCTACCTTCACACCGAACTGGGTTCGGGCGGTGCGAGCCGTTTGGAGATAATCCAACGGGCAAGAAACGAATACAAATGCGACTCGGTTTCGCTCGAGCGGAGCGGGCGCGCGCAAGAGCGGATCCGAACCAATTGTCACGTGTCGCATCGAGGTCCAGTCCTGCACGGATCGTGCGGCTGTGGTTTAATCCGGCCGTGGGTTTGGGTTTTATTTGAATTTGGAGCGGGTTTTCAACCCGTTAGGCCTCTAAAACCCGCAATGCCTCTATATAAGCATATTTTATGGTTTTGTTGCGTATTCTGGCATATTGGAGGCTCTAGGAGCCGTATTTCGTCATGAAATTTGGAGGCCCTGTGGACAGAGGCTAGATCTATCATCTAAAGGAGATTTGGGACTATTTGGAGAGAATTGGTGACATTTTTCTTATCTTTAGCCTTGTATTTTGCGTATTTGGCTTGGAATTGAAGTATTATTCACGTATTTTGATGATTTATGATGTATTTGTCTATGAATACTGAATATATTCTCTCCATGCGTGGTTAATTTTCATATGTGTTGGTGTTGATGTAGTAGGGTGTCGTAATCATTGATTTTGATATCTTTTCCCCCTATTTGCATTTGCATTGTATAATCACGTATTTTGTCGATTTCTACATATATGTTGTTTGGGTATGTTATACGGAGACGTGGGCATGCTTGAATCGAATATGGTCTTTGCGGACTTATTCGTGATGCGATCCGAGAGGATGTATCGTGACCCGAGAGGGCACTTGTGTTTATTTTCTTTATGAAATCGACGTTATACGTGACTAACTTTTCGGCACTATTTCATGCTCTTTATCGCCATACTTTCCGACGTTCTCGTGCCCTAACTGGACGAAACATTGAGTCATAGAAAAGATATTAATAATCATTGATTGCGCACACCCTAACGAAATCACTACCAACACATACTCTCCATATTAGTACCCCATATCGAATTCACCGTAATTATCGTAGAATTTTCTTTTATTATCTTAAACTCGTGATACCATATCTTTAGGTGGTTGGTTATTATCGTTTTAATACTCTTTACATATTGAAGTTTGTGGTTTTGCAGGTCAGTTGTCCCGTGGATACGATACCTAAACTCATCAGGATTATTACTTGTTCGATCTCCTGCACTTGGGAGTAGCGCTCACACATTTTAAGACGAGCCAAGTTTTGCGATCCGCCTTCTTCAAGGCGCCTGCGTGCGTCGTGTGTGTCGATTAATGGGCTCCTTAATGGTCATTAAGGTGCCGCACTCTTAAAGGAGCGGTTATCTCTTGCGAGCGTGGGCTAACCGAACGTACGTCGTGTCATGGCTGGTCCGACTCCAAGTCCTTTCGTGGGCCTCGTCGGTTGGGCCGAACCCCTTTTGTGGGCCTCCCGCATCTGGTTTGGGCTCGGACCGCTTGCTTTTGGGACTCTCTAAAATGGTCGTATCAGTGTGCATGCTCAATTTAGATCAAATTTGGTATATGTGTGTGTCATCTTCACTTCGTGGCTCATTCTTGTTGAGCAACAATGAGAAGGGTAATTATCATGACATAATTGGTATGGGCTTCGCTATGGGTTCAGTCTGGTCTGTAGGGAAAGATGGGGCGGATTCAATCAAAAGTTTTGTTGTATAACGGGATGCCTCACCAAACTTCATTTTCGAAAAATTACTACTGCGTGAATGTGATGAAAAAAATTTGTAGAATAGCTCAAAAAAGAAAGTTTGTATTTGATGATCTTGATGCAGTTGCGCGGTTTCTTTCGGAATCCACGAAAATGATTTGTGGACAAAATATTTAGAGACTGTTGTTGTTACATGCTGATCATGCTGATGTTAATAAGAGAAATCTGAGGTTTTGTTTTTCTATATACGGACCATTATTTATTCTTGCACTTGTGGAGGCCTGGGTGCTAGCAGACTGGCTAGCAGGGAAAGGTTTTATCACCTTGTACTCTTTTTATTGATATGTGTTGCATCCTAAAATGCACTTTAGGTTGGCATTACTTGGTAGAAATCCCTGGCTGTGTGGTCGAACGCTCAAAACATGTATTACTCTTTTGATGCTAAATCTTCCTTCAGCTTCTGTCCTTTCTGTGTGTGGGTGGGTCAGGAGATTATTGAGCCTTTGACTCATTAACAAGGCTACTTTCGCAAAGTTACTTCATCTTTCACAATTTGTCACATTATTTGTATATTACCTTCAACTCCTTAAATTACATTGCTACCTTTTAACTTTTAGAGAACTATCTTTGCCTTTAATGGCGTTAGAGAAGCAAACCGGTAAAAGTGAATCATAATGTAATTGTAATTTAAAGCGTTAAGGGTAACATGATGGAAAAATCATGAAAGATAAAAGATGGTTTTGTCAAAATTAGACCAAAAATAACACCAAAGTGGTAACTAACGAAAAACAAAAAGAGAGAGAGAGCCTCATCATCCTCCAAGAATTTGGAGTAACAAAAAGGGAAAGCACATCAACATGGCTAAAAGTTCAAAATACTCTCCATCTAAAAGTTCATCTCTGATATTACTTCAACAAAGAACCAAGCTTAAAGCAAATATGAAAACGATTCAGGACTACCACAAAGAAGGAAAAAAACACTTCAAAAGATTTCAACACCGAGGGATCGAAATTGAGAGCTGGGTAGCTCTTTCCTCATTTGCATCGGGAAAGCCACTGAACATGCTAAGCAGGAGCTTCGGGCTCTGCACTTCCCTATTCTCGCTCAGCACATTCACAGGCTTCTGCAACTTGAGATCTGCTCCGAAAACGAAGCAGTGCGCCTGCTTCTCCTTCTCCTTCACATCAATTTGGGAGTGACAATGAGGGGGATTCTCCAAGTGCAAACGAGTCGCGGCGCCGAGGAAAGATGAGGAGAACAAGGTCAAAGGGGGAGGGTTGCTGGGTGGTGGTGATGATGATGAGCAAGAGACCGATGAAGATGTTGTGAACAAAGGCAGCACTTCCGCGGCCTTGGTCACGCACTTCTTGCCTCTGTGCTTGTGACGCTCGCAGTACTTGGAGTCCCCAAAGGCCTCCCGTGAACACCTCCACTTCTTCCCATCTGTTCTCCTGCATCTCCATGGCTCTGGATCTTCCTCTGCTGCTGCTTTCCTATCACAAATCACTACACACAACATATTTTATATATTTAAAAAATTAAAACAAGCGTCTTAAAGAGTGAGAGATTGAGAATAAGCTCCCGGCTTACTTGAAGGGTGGAGAGGAAATGGGTCCAAGGAGAAGCTGCTTCTCTGAAATGGGAGAATGAGATGCGAAGGAATGGGAATACCCAAGGCCATGTAGTTGAAGATGAGAGCTTGCAGCTCCAGCTCCTGCCTCTGAGATTTTGTGAATGGCTGCCTGCTGCTGCTCATCTCGTCCATCCGTCAACACTAACTGCAAGCAACAGAAGAAGCTATCTATAACAATGGAAACAAGAGAATCGAATGGGGATGAAGAGAAAGAACTAACACAAGGGAAAATGGCATGTCATATACTGATGCAGTAGTATGGTGTGTGCTATTTTGGAGTGCATAGGAAGTGTCATTCAGTCAAAAAGGAGTGGGCCGAGAGACTGGGGGGTCTGCAGATCTCCCTGTGTTTTTGAATGGAAAGATGCACTGTAAAAATCCTGAAAGATGCACTGGCTCTTAACCAGATGCTGCACATTTGGTCAAAAAAATCCCCCCCTGGAGACTCATTGCTTTGCAGATACATATACTGAATCCGTAAACAAAGGAAGGCTTTCTCTGTTTTTTGTTTAACTAGTAGTGTGGTGTTGTCAGTAGATGCAGTTCATGTCTGCTTTTATCATTATGGGCAAGAGCAGAAGCAGCAGGGTTGTCAGACTGCCAGAGAGCTCTCTGCTGCTGTTCTCTGCAGTCTTCCTGATGCTTTTGTCTTCTTGACTTCCTTTGCAGAAAAACCCACAGGGCATATTAAAAGGACTGCTTGTATAATAAACTCAAGGGTAAAGTTGTCTCAGCAGTCTGCATTGTTCAACTTTTTTTCTCACCCAAAAACAGTGTTCTCCCAAGGCTCTAATTTGAATGTATCTGCACTTTTCTATCACCAAAATGGGAACAGAAAAAAGAAGGAAAACAAAAACAATAGTTTAAAATAAAAGAAAACATTTGAGCTTGGACAAAATAGATGTAATCAGAAATCATGCGTAGAGAAAAGAATAGCTTGGTAAGAAGTTGGTTGCTGACTTAACCTTTACCCATTGATTGGACAGAAGCAGCAGGCTCTATATAGTTCATCACTTAAATTTCATTTATCTCTCGTTCAGCTTATGTTCATTAATTTGAAAGGATAATTTGGTTTCAACCCCTAGTTTGACGCTGACTTTGAAACCCCTCTCTGGCTAAATAAATTATTTTATAGGCACCTCTAATTCAAAAAAAAAAGTTAGAATTAAAGCCCATATGATTAGCTTTGTTGAAACAGAAAATAGACCACACTCCCAAGACTAATGTATTAGGCTCTTTATCTAGCTAAACAATATGATGCAATTGTGATTCTTATTCGAATCCGCATTCTTCAACAAGAAGGTCTAATTCAAGAATTCTTAAAGTGGATATTCGAAGTTATTATTTTTGAACGGGAAACTATTCCAAACTCTAAATTATAAACCCTTATTCCTTAACCTTCACCATCAAGCTAAGCTAGAGAATATACATGACTTGTCACAGATAAATAAAATCCGTGCTTTTCCAAGTGGCTTAGTCAATTACCAACCAATTAAAAGAAGACACGTCTTGGCTCGATAATATGCTTCTACCGAACTAAATGACAATCTACTTTAATATGCTCTACTCGCTCATAAAACATAAGCTTTTGTGCAAATGAAACATCAGCCTGATTGTCATAGTACAGTCTCATAGAAGGGGCGAACATACAGCTTATATCGACTTTAACATCTTGAATCCACTAGAGCAAACACATGGCGTCAGTCATGGCTCAATATTCTGACTTTGCACTCGATCTAGACATGCTCTTCTTCTTGCTTTTCTATGGCATGATATCTCCACCAACTAAAGCACAATGGATTACGGTTGATATCGTATAAATCAAAGATTGTGCCCAATCTACATCGGAGAAGCCTATTATGCAATTATGACCACAATCAGAATAATGAAGTCATTTAATTGGAATACTCTTCAGATATCATAATATTTGGACCACAACATCCAACTGACTTTTCCACAAGGCAAATGTGAATTACAATGCTAATTTGGTATGCAATATCAAATTAAGTCATCATGAGATAATTTAATTTCTCACAAAATTCATGTATCTTACTGGATTCACTAAAAGCGCACCCTGATCCAGTAGTAACTCAGAACATGGATCCATTGTTGTATCTGTAACTAGACAACCGAAGGTACACGCTTCCAATAGCATATGTAACATATACTTCCACTAAGAAAGACAAATTTGCTCTTTAGATCTTGCCAGTTTAATGCACAAGAAATAACATAGTTATCCCACATTCGCTGCCTCTTCTGTTGCAAATATGACTTCAAGTTATATATTATCCATAGATCACTACATGTTATCACAATATGATCCACATAAGCAGCCAAAAGGATCAGTATTCCTGATGCAAATGGAAAAACCCAAACAATCCTTTTGTGAACGGTGAAGCCCAAAGTCTTGAAACACTAAGGCAACCCTTCCAAACTAACCTCTAGGAGATTGTTCCAAACCATATAATGACTTAATAAGAAAATAAACATTTCAAAACTCCCCTTGAAAAATATACTCTGATGGTTGCCATATATAAACTGTCTCATCAATAACTTCACAAAGGAATGCATTTTTGATATCTAGTCGATGCAAATGCCAACGATTTGTATCTACAAATGAGATGAACAAATGGACTCATGTCGTTTTTGATATATGAAGAAAAGGATATTCTGATCATCTACACCAAGTCTGAGAGTATCCCTTAACCACCAATCGTGCTTACAAATATGAACTGCTTCTCTAAAGGGGTCTCGTTCTACCCTAAAGCGTTCATCTCATCCTCGATTGCTTCCCGCCAATCTGGATGGACAATGCATATAATACAGACTTTGAATAGGATGAAAACCAACTATATTTAGTTTCTCCAAAACTTTAGAATTTCCCTCTAAAATTTTGACGAACTCTTGTCATACCCATTGATTTCTTAAGATTCAATCTCTGCCGTGTTTTCACACACTCTTTTGCCCTAGTCAACAACCACATTCAAAAACATCCCTCAATTGTATAATAGATTATCAACTGAAAAAAGAAATAATTTCAATAAGATTGGTAGTACCGTCATTTGACTAACCATTAGAGATTGTTTCTATAAGGACGTTTGGCACATTTAGCATGTATATACTTGTGTTGGTTCTTCATATTTTGGGGTAATAATTTCGGTTCCACAGAAGAGAACAATTAGCTCACAGAAACTTTATGAAATTGTCTATCAACAGCCCATGAAAAATTTTTCCCAAAATATGATGTAGACCCGGAATGTAACATTTGCTAAAATAAAAAATTTATTGGAAGAGAGACCATCACCTTCATCTTTTTTGGCTCCTACAATATCTCAAGAACACACTTAACAACTTTTTTAGTTTCATTAGTATTATCATCATCAACAAAGCAAACACAACCAAATACCTTAGGAAATAAGGAAAAAAATTTACTTTTAGGAAAGAGCGAAAAACATAAAATTTGATTGTCAAGGACAGCAAGAGCATGAGATATGCAAGATAACATGTTGTGACCACCATATCCCTCCAAAAGGATTTGGAAACATTCATATAGACTAAAAAAATCATGCAATCTCAAATGAGTGTCAGTTCGTACATTCAGATATACCATTTTATAGTACTGTGTCCAGACAAGATGTTTAAGGAATTATTCCAACAGTAGACAAGAAATCCATAAAGGATGAACTAAGATATTCTCTTGCATTATTACTTCTTAAGGTACAAATGAGAACATCAAACTGATTTTTCATTTCCGCATAAAAAGTTTTGAAAAATAGAAAGAATCTCTAATTGATTTTTTACAAGTATCAGCAGGTTACAGGAAAGAAAAATCATCCACAAAGATAATAAAATATCTAAAACAAAAGTTGAAAGTATGGACCCCATACATTTGCATGAACTTTAAAAATGACTATGGACGCTTATTAGAATGGTAAAAAATAAGGCACACGATGGTGCTTACCTAATTGGCATGACCCATAATTGAAAGTGAAACTTGACCTAAATTGGAAACTAATTTTTGTAAAGTTTGCAAAAGTTGTTGATCAAATCAATAACGAAGATTAAGCAAAGTAGAAGTGGTACACGCAATTGGATTACCATCAACTTCAAAACGATACAAGCCTCCATATTCAAATGTGTGCCAATTTCATTTGCATTCTATTTTTTAATTACACAATGATCATGAAAGAATTGCATCAAGCAACTCAAAGGGCGTTCAGGTTTACTAACGAGTAACGAACTAGATGGAAATTTCAAAATATAGTAGACAGAAGAAAAGTACAAGTATAGGGCAACAACAGTCATGCTTACATCATGCACATACGATGTAAAACAATCTGCTAAATTAATTGGCAAAAAGTGCGGGTAATGGATTCAACTTAAGATATCTTTGTTCTGGGTCATATGATCGGATGCACATGAGTCAACGTCCCAAGTGGTGAGAGGTTTGAAAGATACATGGTGGAGTTACCTCTCTATGCTAAATGGCAACGACTAAGGATGGTGTATTCTAAGCTGCTTAGAACAGTTAAAATTCATCATTTGCCATAGTAAGACTCCTGCGTTCTAAGAGAACCTGCTTCCCTGAAGTGCAATTCATGTGTGTAGATTTACTATAAAATTTAAGACACATTTTTATAGCCTTTCTCCTGATAATACAAATATGTTCACAAATCTCTCAACTTCTCATTTCCCTATTTACCTCCAAACCGGTTACGGATTGACCTCTTACATGCCAAGCCTCCTCTTGACCACCTCTTTGATGATGAACACGACCACCTCATCATTTGAAATTTTCAAATTGACGTTTTCTTTCAGTGCCTCCAAACTGATCATGTTCAACAGCTAAAGCTAATCATTCATGTAACTCCTAGCAGGATTCCAAGTTTCCTTCGGGTATACACTCCAAAGAAAACAATGTATCTGGAAAAGAGTTAACAGTAGAACTGACAATCACCGGGGTCATGCAAGAGTATGCTTTGACAGCAAACTATCCAATAAGGTAAATTCACTAGCTGATCCTATTATATTTGCATCTTCTTCACATCTAACAAGGGAAAATAATACCTTCAACTCGTAGACTTTGTTGAAATTAAAACAATGCTTTTAAAATGTCTTGATCCCTTTCTTAAATCGAAACATATTGTAAATGGCATCAAATGCTCAGTTTAGATTATTCTTCATTGAATATACCTCCTCAAGATACTCCAACAACTCTTTTACAGTGAAAGTATGAATTATTAAATCCTAAAATTTAAGCTTCATTATATTTAGAACCGGATTGAAGATCATGTCATCATCTCATTCCTATTCACTCATCATAGGAGTTGAAAGACCCTCAGTAAGATAACTTTTCTTCTCTCCCAATCAAATAAATCTATATAATCTTTAACTGCAGATAATTGTATCCATTTAGTTTTCTATCAGTAATAATACCAAAAATAAACAATGAAATTATAGACTTTGATTCAGTCTTTACTCAATCGTGGGAACAATTAATGACAACTAGTTCTTCTTCAACTTATAGACAGAAATAAGAATCCTCCCAAATAACTGAAAAATCAAAATCAAAATCTTCTTTTCAGGTCCCATCACATAAACCTAACTAGCCCCATTCAAATTCAAAAGAATTACCCATAGAAGATAATATTTTCTTTTTTTACTGTTTCAGAATTGAAACGTTTTTTTGGTTAAATTGGATCTAAATCACAAGATGATGAAAAAAATGAAAAAGATGAAAAGGAAAAAAGAGAAAGTAGAATAAAGTAGAAGAAAAATGGATGGTGCGTGTCCAAAGATTATTTGTCAAAACTAACTACCGTAATACAGATCCATCAGTTCTGTAAAATTGGAAATAGAGGGAAAGAATAACGATGATATAGTCAGATCCATGTGAGAAAGGCAACATTGTTGTCCAGTCAGCGAGGTCCAGTTGATGAAGTATAGGGGAAAGACTATGGAGAGGTCAGATTGGTGAGGGGATGAAGGTGACAAGATCAGATTGGTTAAGGGGTAATGGAAATGAAGTCAGATCAAGAAAAGGATGAGTGACGATTGACAAGAAAACGACTGCGATGAGATCTTTGGAGGATGGAATTGATGACAGTGAAATTTAGAATAGGGGCAGCAGTGGTAGTTGATTCCAAGATCGGGTTAGGTCCTTGAAGGATGCATGGTTGATGGCGACAAGACGGAAGAGAAGGGTTGAGGCGGTGGTGGCTGAATGCTTCTTTTTGGAAGAGAAAGAGAGGATTACGGTTAGGGTTCCTTTGCTTTAATACCATTAAAAAATAAGCGAATATGCAAATAGGTTAAGAGAATAAAACTCTCCTCACCTGTACTATATATATATATATATATATATATATATATATATATATATATATATAGTGATCTTCGGTTGCGAAAAAAGGGGTTTTCGCACGGTGCGAAAACATTTTTTTGATTTTTTTGAAATTTTTTTTTTCAAAAATTTTTTTTTTGATGTTTAATCCATACAAATATATACCCCAGGGAAAATAATGGGTGAACCCGTTGGGCATTAGAGCACCCATCCACCCGTTACAAATTTAACGGTCTCAAAACGTGCGAATTTGATGAAATGCCTTGATCGAAGGCCAAATGACATTATTTCTCAATGATTATTTTTTGAGGGGGGTATAACAACATATAATGAGGGTGGAAAAAAGAATTTTTGAAAAAAAAAATTTCAAAAAAAAACTAAAAACATTTTCGCACGGTGCGAAATGTTCTCATTTGAAAATTTTCCTATATAGAGTATATATATATATATATATATATATATATATATATATATATATATATATAGAGTGATCTTCAAATGCGAAAAAGAGGCTTTTCGCACCGTGCGAAAAGATTTTTTTTTTTTTTGAAATTTTTTTTTTCAAAAATTCTTTTTTTGATGTTTAATCCATACAATTATATACCCCAGGGAAAATAATGGGTGAACCCGTTGGGCATTAGAGCACCCATCCACCCGTTACAAATTTAACGGTCTCAAAACGTGCGAATTTGATGAAATGGCTTGATCGAAGGCCAAATGACATTATTTCTCAACCATTATTTTTTGAGGGGGGGTATAACAACATATAATGAGGGTGGAAAAAAGAATTTTTGAAAAAAAAAATTTCAAAAAAAAGATAAAAACATTTTCGCACGGTGCGAAATGTTCTCATTTGAAAATTTTCCTATATATATATATATATATATGGGGTTATTTTTGGGGGTCATTTGATCCCTCCTATATATATATATATATATATATATATATATATATATATATATATAGGAAAAAAGGGATCTAAGGTGCCTCCTTAGATGAAAATCTAAGGAGGCGCCCCCATTTCCCCCCATCTCCTACATTTTTTTGGAAATTTTTTTCATGGGGTGGTTGTTCACATCATGGATGATCAACATACCAAATTTCAAGGGATTCCAATACTTTTTGAGCCATCATCTACCCCTTACAACTTCAACGGTCTAAAACGTGCTTAAACCTCACGAAGTTGCAAGGGGTAGATGGGGGCTCAAAAAGTATTGGAATCCCTTGAAATTTGGTATGTTGATCATCCATAAGGTGAACAACAACCCCATGAAAAAAAATTTCAAAAAAAATGTTTGAGAAGGGGGGAAATGGGGACGCCTCCTTAGATTGAATCTAAAGAGGCACCTTAGGATCCCTTTACTCATATATATATATAGGAATATGGGCCTGAGTTGACAGAGCAGGAATTTTTTCCTGCGCTGTCAGCGATTTGGGCCCTCTAAATTTTTTTTTAAATTTTTTTTGCAATAGTTAGATATACTTGTTACCTAGCTCCCCACAAATTTTCAGTTCAATCCAACACCGTTGGAGCCTCCGTTCATCGATTTCAAAAACGTTGCGCAAGCAACGTTTTTGAAATCGATGAACGAAGGCTCCAACAATTCTGGACAGTTTTACGCAACGTTTTTGAAATCGATGAACGGAGGCTCAAACGGTGTTGGATTGACCTGAAAATTTGTGGAGAGCTAGTTGACAATTATATCTAACTACTGCAAAAAATTTATAAAATAATTGTTTTTACCCCCAAATAGCTGACAGCGCAGGAAAAATTTCATGCGCTGTCAGCTCACCTCCATATTCCTCATATATATATATAATAATGGGTATCATACGCCATATGAGAGGGTCTCTCATATTTCCTCTCATATAAAGGGGGCAAATACATGCCCACATGGGCTTGTACTTATTGTACTTGCCCCCTTTATGTGAGAGGAAATATGAGAGACCCTCTCATATGACGTATGATACCCATTATTCTCATATATATATATACACACACACACATACATACATGGAACAACATATAAGTTTGGGCTTGAGGCTCAATACAACCAACATCAATAATAAATATTCTAATTCTAACCGTTTGATAATTTATGACATGGTTGATATGCATGTCCGGACATTCTGATAGACTTTAAGGCACGGCAGCGACCAATGTCGGGTAATTTCTGAGCACAGTGGTAAAACTGTAATTTTGACGGTGCTGGGACATATCTATCTGTAATTTTAGGCTTAAACTCCCTAGGTCAAGGGTATTTTGGTAATTTAGGGCCGGTAGCTCATTAGAAGTTTTATTATAAATAAGGGGAAAGATTAGAAGGGGATATGTTGAATTTGGGGAAGAATTGATTGAGAATATGGGTAGATACCTTAGGTTAGTGGGAGAGTTCGGCTTGCTCTCGAATTGAAGCTCGGGAGGGCGGTACACTTCTCGAACTGGGCCAATTATTTTTGTAACCCTCTTTATTCCAATAAAAATTAGAACTTTATTTCCCCAAATTCTATTTTTGCTTTCCAAACCTTAGAAA
>JAULAV010003637.1:0-18983 GCA_030789695.1 Scilla litardierei
TTAGCCCTAGAATTGGAGGATTTCGAAAGTATCTCCATATTCTAGGGAAAATCCCTATGAATCTGATTAGGGTTAGCGGCCATTTTCTAGGACTCGTGATCATGAGAGTTACTCGTGCACTAGGGATGATTACTAACCCCCGATCCGCTAGTCGGTGACTACGAGAGTAGCCTGACTGCTAGAACCAACCATTGTGTAGTATCTCAATCCGTAGTTCACAAGAGTGGATGCGGATCTGTGATACGAGAACCAGTGTCGAGCGTAATGCACGTATTCATGTGTGAATCTCATTGTGAAAGCAACTGAGCATAGGGATACATTAGACAAGTAGGACGACAAAAGTCAAGTACTCGTTGTCATCTCCGGATGTGACACTCCTACCCTCATTCATAGTTCGACGAAAGGATCCTCAACCTGATATCTAACCCCGAAAGTCCTAGCGGGGATTCCCGACACACTCGCAATCCTTCTCTCGATTGTTTTCTTTGTATTATTTGTTTTCTTTTTTTGTGGAGTCTTTGGTCGTGCCTTGCTGATCGTGACACCCTCGCATTCTACTTCCATCGCCTTTGCGACATCCTTCGTAATCCACCTCCAACAATAAATTCGAAGTCCAATCAACCTAAGAATCGATAGGTAGTATAAGCAACACCTCTCTGTGGCGACCCCAAACTCATCAAGAATATATTGCTCTGACACCCTTGCACTTGGGGGTGAGTGTGTGCATCACCTTTTTGGGGGTGCGCATCCTTGCAGAACAATAACAACCACACATCTTCACAAAGACAAAAAACGGGAAAGATGTAGACATTCGTTTATATCGAAGTATGATAGTTAGTCTACTTTATTTAACTGTAAGTATGCCCGATATCATGTTTTCAGTTTGTCTTTATGCTGATATCAAGCTAGACCTAAGGAATCACACTTGATTACGGTTAAACAAATTTTTCGTTACCTCAATCAAACACTAGATTATATGTTACTTTACCCTAAGTCTAGCACACATGAGCTAGTATCATATAGTGATGTCGATTTTGCTGGATGCAAATCCAATAGGAAGAGTACTAGTGGCACTTGCCATTTTCCAGGACATTTCCTTGTCTCTTAGTTTTATAAGACGCAAAACTCCGTATCATTGTCCACGACCGAAGCGGAATATATTGCCGTGGGTCTTTTTGTGCACAAGTTATTTGGATGAGACACTCTCTCAAAGACCATGGTGTCAATTGTGATACTTGCCATATCCTTGTTGATAACTAAAGTGCAATGTGTCTCTACAAAAATCCAGTACACCAATCCCATACCAAACACATAGATGTAAGACACCATTTCATTAATGATCATGTAGCTAAGAAGGACATCATCTTATAGTACATTAAAACCCAAAAACAAATTGCCGACATAATAAAACCTCTAAAAGGAGATTCATTTGTGAGGTTGCGTGTAGAATTAGGGATTATGGGTGAATCTGAAATTTAGGAGCTCATTTTCATATGGTATAACTTGCTTTGAGCTTATTTGATTATTTATGTATCTCATTTTCAATATGTCTATTTTTCACAATAGTTTTCTATGAGATTTATTGGAGATTTTGATGAATTTTGTGATTCTGTTGATACCTTTGATATGTGTATCATTGTATATATTTATGATGGTTATTTTATGTTATTAGAGTAATTAGAGTATAGGTCTAAGGGCGAGAAATCTCAATTCCTTGATTCTAACTCAATTCTAGATTTCAGAACCAGGCCAGTCGACTTTGTCTTCTTCAACAGTCGACTGCCCAATCTCCGGTTTTTAGCCTTCATGATTCATATCCATAACAGGGGACTGATGTTCATTTTACAGGCGCCTGGTCATCTCCCAGGCGACTGTATTTTTGTCATCAGGCGCATGCCTAATTGTCACTAATTTTCTCGAGAACTGGCTCAAAATTTCTTGAAAATTGTATTGTTCAGCAGGCCCATGTATGTCATTTTACAGGCGCATGGACAAAACCAGGCAGCTGTTTTTTCTTCTACAGATGCATGTCTCCTTTTTGAGCCATTTTTAATTTAGGGCTTGACAGGCGACTGCACACTGTGCATTAGTCGCCTGTCCGTCGAGTTTGGTGCTTCGTAGTCTTCGATCTGAGCCGTTCTTTTTGATCCAATGGCCCAGATGTCTCCCACTATCTCTTATAACCGTCGATTAATGGGGGTTTCTATCTCCAAGTGTTTCAAAACCCCCAACTTTCCTCCTCCTACCTCTCAACTGCAATCACTTCTTCTCTCCATCAATCAGCCCCCGTCCGGCCATCTCCTCCATCTGTTCTCCTCCGTCGACTAGGTCTCCTCCTCCGATGTCACGACCCCTTCCCTGGGATACGCAGGGAGCAGAGTAGATGACGAGAACTAAAAAGTATCTGCAGGTCCACTGCGCATTGCTGGGAAAAGTACATGTAGTATTCAACAAACAGCCAACCAACAACACAAAACGACACAAAGTCACAGAGAAATACTGAAAGCCAAACACTGAATAATTTCATGTACATCTCAAACATCCCATTATATCAATTCATCTAGGACAAACATCTCTCATCCTCAAAGAAAACCCAAAGTACACATAGCTCTCTCATCACCCCTTACCATCCAATCTAAGCACCAACTCCCAACACCAGAACTCCAAACTCAACCTCCAGCTCTAACAGCCATCTCCAAAACCCACACCTGAAAAATCAACGGGGGCACGTCAACGTGTGACCCAGTAGGAAAGCCAATTCCCTCTAGTATGCTATTATGAAAATGCAACTATTTTACATGCATTCATAGCAAGGTGTAAATGAAGTATGGAATGAGCTAAAGGGAACACGTGTATGACATAAAGCATTGAATGCATAACATAAATGAAAGTGCAACAACAAAAGAGTGCAACAACATAAGTAAAATAAACGCAAGCGACAAGAACTACCAAAGGCGAAGTATATAACAAGGGTATACAACATGGAAGGGCTACAAGAAAAGAACGTACAAGTAAGCAACAATTGATAATGCTACAAAAGTAATGAAAGTTATCTGAAGTGTTTTGGACCCTAAGTAGTGGGTAGACCCTCTTGGGACTTGACCTCACCCCCAGTTGGGGTGGAACAGGTAAACTCCCTGAGACAAGCTCTTACTAAAGGAGCCCTGTTTTCCCCTTATTTCCCCTTCACATTTCTCCAGTTCTCCACATTTCCGCCAATCTCCGCCACTCGGGCAAGAACAGGAGGGCCACCAACCACCAGTCCAGCCCCTCATGTTTTTCCCACGACTTAGTATCCTGCAATCCCCGTGTCACCCTCATTTAAGAGGATTTCATCACTTATTAACATTCAAGTCAAGTGGGCTAGCATACAACATTTAGAGAACTGTATTTAACTACACTAAAGTGACATAAAATGACATAAGTGAACAACAATGCCAGCATATTAGAGTTACATTTAAATTAACAAGAACATGAACCATTTACATACAAACTTGGTATGCAATATTAAGGTGACATAAAAAGCTCCATGATCAAAAGAAAGCAACATGAACCAATTCCAATGGAACATCATGGTGGGATTAAAGATTAGTTGGCAACATGGATCCCGTTTCATAATCCTCATTTGTGCACCATACACCATTCTTCATGCAACATACACAACATAAACCAACTCCATGCAACCCGCATCATTTTCCATTTACATCAACAATTCCCCAAACCACAAACATAACTTCATTAGGAATCTTTTGCACAGGAGACATATTAGAGTCATGACATGAAAAGGGATGCATTCCATAATTAAAGATAATGCTTGAATGAATTTGAATAATAATCCATAAGGAGATGGAATTCCTACTTCAAGTAACACTAATGCACATACATAGTAGAAGAAAATTTAGCATGACGTCATAGTTATAGCATCTCTTAACATTCAGCTTGCTGGAAATTACACAGCAGTCAGATTGAATGGCAGTTTACTCCATATTTTTGTATGGAACATAACCATGCAATGTAAATGAAAGTTGTAGGTATGATAGTGTTGGATTCACAAATAAAATTTCAGGAAAAATTATTAAGTGGATGATTTATAGTGAATTATTTGGTGAAGTCTGCCAAATCTGTTTTCCAGACAGATTTCAGAGTCTGTCTTGATGGCTAATTTTGGGCCCATTGCAATCAGAATTTCGAAAATTAAGCACTCTGATGAAGTTGGAGAAAAACTTGTTAAATTTCCAACGAGACTAAAATCATGCAATTTCAGTGTGTGTGCAGATAATAAGCTTCGTTTTTATAAACTGTGTACAGGTTGACAGAATTGCAGACATGCTGTAAAGAATGAATTTTTAACATAATTTCCAGTTCGAATTGAAAAGGTTATGAACATAAAAGTTGCTCATAACTACGAGATACACAACATATAAAATTTCCAAGGCATTTCTAATAGCCAATTAAGCCCAGCACTTAGTCAAAGGTTCAGCTTTAATCAAGAGATGAAATTATTCAACCAAGATGAGATTTTTACTTCTGCAAATGACAATCAAAATAGCATACTAGGGAAATTGGATTCCTACCTCAAGTTGCTTCATTTTACTCCTCAAAATCTAATCTTGCTATTATCCAAGAATCCCCTCAAAGCTCTCACCAAAAAGCTCCCAACTTCATTCATGACAACCTCTCTTTAAGCTCCAAAAGAACCCACAACTTCTACCATCCATAAGGGGTCCAAAGGGAGGGAAAACATGAGATTTCCTTGAAAAATGGAGCAAAAGGAGAGGGGAGAGGGAGGAGAACGAAAATGAAGGAGGATGATGGAGGAAAGAAAGGGATAAGTGTTAATAATGAAAGGGAGTTCTCAATTCTTCTCCACTCTTCCATCTTTTGTCATTTTCCTCTTTTTCTTTCCTTTTTATTTTCTTTAAATCCATTCTCTTTTCCATTAAGCAACCATGTTTCTAAAGTCTAACTTCCTTACACACATCCCATCTCCTTATACACACACCCTTTCTAATTACAAAAAGGTCACTACTCTACACACCCCCCTTTACTAACCATACACACATCCTCTTATAACTATTAACAATCTTGCCATTCATACAAGAGGGTCACCCATTATTAATAATATTATCTTACTAATAATGATACACAATAGTAGTAGTACACGCATACATGACATAGTAATAATGTTCACTACAAATCACACAACCATATCACTACTTTACTATACACACTACTACTCACATAATTACTCACAAATACATCCATGGCATACTCATTCATACAACCATAGGCATCCAAATAATACATTCATATAGATATACATTATATAGGCATACAAATAGGCAACCCATAGGGAACTTACTTTGCACAATACATATTTATTATGCACACTACATATTTACTATGCACACTACACATGTATACAAGCACATATTCACTGCATAACACACAAAACTATACACCCTACTGTATATGGCACTCTGGCCCATTACATCCGACGTCGGTTTGGTATAAGTTTCGACTTAATCTTTTCAATCCGTGCCCTCATTGTCGATTTCGGCAATTCTATTTTGAATTCATTTCCGATGGCACCCAAATCAGGATCATCTAAGGGCAAGTCCCTTAAGATTCCTAAAGAGCCTAGGGTTAGGGTCCCCAAGGCAGCCCTTACCCAAGGCCATCGAAAACCTTGCTCCAAGAAAGCTACCACTGCTTCTGAGTTCTTAGCCTTATCCTGGTCTAATTCTGAGAGTTCTTGGTCGAGTGAGGAGCGTCCTCAGCCCCTCAAGCGTAGACATAGGCAAGCTCCTACGGATGTGCTTTCTCCATCTCAGCCCCTAGCAATTGGTCAAGCCAAACCCCATATTGAAGTTGAAATTCCCGACGTTGAACCCTCACCCGAGCCTGCCAATCCTGAAGCAGAACCCCAACCCAATCCTCCTTCTATGGCTCCTACTTCATTTGTGCCTACTGGTCGTGAGATATATGTCTCGGGAAGCATAATGCGTTGATTAACGTCAAGCTCCTCAAGGAGAGATTCATCTCATATCCAGCTTTCTTGGCCGAGAACCTCTCCCAGCTCCTAACTACGACCAAGTTAATCGATCTCTTCCATTATTCCCAAGCTGAGTCTCCCAGGCCCTATCCCATTCTCGTCAAGCTTTACTATGCAAACCGCATTTGCGGTGAGTATAACGAAACCGGGACTCTAGACATTGTCGTTCAGGGGCATCCATCAAGCTTGACCCCAAGCTTCTAGGGACCATTCTTAGCATCTCTTTCTCAGTATCCCTACCTGTTGATATTTCCATTTCATATGTTGCTGAGCTTGATCAGGATGTCCTCCAGGACATGTTTCGTGTCGTCCATCCTATCCTCACCTCTGGGGTGAAGTCTTCTATGTTCACTCCTTATAGTTGGGCTGTCCATCATGTGGTCAAGTCCAACATCCTTCCCAAGTATGGATCCTCTAACCAGCCCTCACATGACATCCTCAAATATATGTATGCTATTTTTCGGGGATGGAAGTGAACTAGGTCAGGGTTATACTAGATAGGATGGATCACATCAAGATAACCCCTCCACATCTCATATTCCTTATGGCTACATTCTCACTTATGTCTTCCGTCACTTCGAGATTAATTTGTCTGCTTATGAGCATGTTCCTCATGGCCCCCTTCTTGATGCAGCTGCACAGCTGAAGTCCTCTTAGCTCTGCAGACTGCAGCCAGGAAGAGGCAATCTGCTTCTCAGCCATCTTCATCATCTGTGCATCCAGCCAGCACCACTACTCCTCTTGCTGGTTCTTCGATTCCATCATCATCTTCAGCTCATCCTTCGATAGCTACTGATCCCATCTTCATCCAGTTGGATAATAAGGTGACTATTCTTGATCAGAAGATGACCTTGCTTCTTGAGATGCTCAGTACCTCATTTGAGCATCAGGGCTTATCTGTACCTCCCTGCCTCCATGCACTAGTACATCTTACTGAGGATATTCCATCATCATCTGCTGCTGCTGCTTTTGGTGACGCTCAGGCTCCTCCAGCTGACATCACCCAGTCTACCCCTCCAGCTGTAGACACTCAGATTCCCGAGTCTGATGTTGCTGCTGAGCCTGCTAACATTATTGAGTATTGGTATTTCATACCAATCTTATTTTGATGATGATCACAACATTATGTTGTTGCTAATGAATCTCATGTTTTAGTCTCTCAGTTTATTTCAAGGATATCTTTCTTGGAGACTAATCACTTGGTGTAAGGATGGACATCATGTGAAGAATGGCCAAAGTTTGAACTCAAGGAGTGCCAAAGCGTGGAGATGGTGGAGAGCAATCAAGGCATCAAGATTGAAGACTTAGACTCTTTAAGAAGTATTGTAATCCATGTAATTTACTTTATTGCTTTCTCTCTCTATTGAGTCTAGGGTTAATGTAATGCCTTGTTAGATGGTTTACTCATTCATGCATATGCATTTAACCATCTTAGTGAACCTTAGGATTATCATAGAATCCATCCTAATAGGTTCACTCTGTCCAAAGACTCATTTGGAGTCTCTGGCTTTCCGTCAGTCGCCTGCTTAAGGAAACACAGTCGACTGGGTGATTTTCAGACGCCTGTAGATCCTTCTACAGTCACCTGACATGCACAGCTCAAGTCAACATTTCAATTGACTCAGACTTGAGCTTTACGCACAGTCACCTGTCAATCAGTTTACAGTCGTCTGTATTTTCACAGTCGCCTGGAGATTGGTCATCAGTCGCCTGTATAGCGTAAGTGCAATCACTGCATCTCTCTGTCTTCTCTCCATATTTTACAGTAGTCGACTGATGTAGAATGTACAGTCGCCTGACTATTTGACAGATGACTGTAGTATTAACATCAGTCGCATGTGCGAAGAATTGGAGAAAGAGTGCAGCTCTCTGTTTCGTTCCATCCCCTGAAGCAGTCGTCTGCTGAAGGATTTACAGGCGCCTGTCATGTTTGTCAGTCGATTATATTGCCTTCTTCAGTCGACTTTCCTGGCTCAGATTATAGCCGTTGGATATTTTCTAGCCTTTGGTCAGTCGACTGTCTTATGATCATCAGTCGACTGTTCCTGTCGTTTTGACCCAGTTTCTAGCCGTTGCAGATCTGTTCATTTGGCTGTTTCTTTGGGGTTTTGGGCTTGATATAGGGTTCTTATATATATGAGTGTGCTGCCATCACTTGAGAACTCTTGACAACACTTGATAACTCTTGACTCTATAGAAAATCTCAAGAGATCAATAAGAAACTCTCAAGCTCCCTCATTTCCCTCTATTGAGCACTCATCTTTCTTCATGCATTGAAGTCCAGCCCAAGGGAAATTATCGAAGTGCTCTCAAGCATATTCCAACGCTTGGAGATCCTCTTCCATGACTTTCATTCATTCATGAGTAAGCATCTCAAGGCATAGGTAAGAGTATTTACTTTACTTGGTGTAATTTGTCTTCCTATTTCTCTTTGTGGGATTAGGATACTCTCTTTGTGGGAGGTTGTCTCTTTGTGGGACTAGGGAATTATCTTTGTGGGAATTAACTCTCTTTGTGGGAGTTCTAGTGTCCTAGTGTAGGGCTAACCCTAATTCTCTAAGTAGGAGTTAGTGATTCTCTGTGTGGGAGTCTTGATCCTCGTGTAGGATTGGTTGGGTCCTTGTGTAGGGCATAAATCCTCTATGTGGGGTATCTCCTTGTGAGATTTGTACTCACTTCTCTGTGTGGGAATATGGTGAATATTGGTGTGGCTGGATGTACCCAAGTTTGGGGAACCAGGGTAAAACTTTGTGTTTGCCTTTGGATTGATTGTGCCTTTTAATTCCTCTTGCATTTATAATTCTGCATTTGCAAGTTAAATTTTAATTGGACAATTTTATTGCAATTACACTATTCACCCCCCCTCTAGTGTGTGTTGTTAGTATTGTAAGGGTTAGACGATCCCTACAAACATCCCTCTAACTACTGTTGTGTCTACCTCGGAGACAGAGACCCAAGGCTTTCAGGTTGATATGAGAGCTCCTGCGGATGTTGTCCAGGTTGACGATTGATGATGATCAGAGACTGCTTAACCTAGGACTTAGTGTCTTTTTGCTAGGGTTAGAGAGTCTTTATGTTTGATGTATTGTTTTTTCTGGATATATGTGATGATGTTTGTAGCACACTTTTGGTTGTATGGATATTGATGTTTGATGTTGTCTCATGATATATGTGGAGTTGTTATATGTCGTTTGTACCCCATGTATTATATATATACTAGTCATAACCCGTGCCCGCGGGCACGGATCATTTAAGATTTCCCCCGCGGAACAATAAATTAGCACAAAAATATTTAGTGGCACGGACACCTTCGGTGCGGGTGTCTTTGGCGCGGAACAACAAATTCGGCGCAGGCGCCTTCGCCGTGGAATAACAAATTCGACGTCCGCGCCTTTGGCACGGAACAACAAATTAGCACAAAAAATTTCGCGGGCGCCTTTGGCGCGGGCGTGGAACAACAAACCTCAAGGTATTTTTACACTAATTTGTTGTTCCGCTAAATTGTTTTACGTTAAATTTTTATTTTGTTTAATTGAATAGACCATGCTTCTACACAATCTTTCCCAAGGCACTTTAAATTTCAAAGTTTAGGTTCACAAGACACTTTTTTCCCGAAATTTAATCTCCACAATCTTTCCCAAGAAATTTCTAAATTCAAAGTTTAGGTTCCCAAAGCACTTTCCTCCCAAATTTAATCTCCACAATCTTTCCCAAGACACTTCTAATTTCAAAGTTTTGGTTCCCAATACACTTTTTCCATCAAAATTTTCACAAAATCCAATCTCAACCAATGATTTACCAAAATCAAATCCCAGCCACTCTTTATCTTGTCCTAGTCAGCCCTAGAATTCAAAAAACGATGTCAAATGTATAATAGATATATATATATATATGGCCACGAGAGGGTGTCCTAGTGGTAAGTCATTCCGCTCCAAAGCCAAGGGGTGCGGGGTTCGAGGCCTATGGCCGCCATGACTTGGTAATTGTTGTGGAATTATTTACCCTGTGGCTATATCTCCCCACTCCGACTAACCCGGGGGCCGTTAGGGGCACGGCGGTCACCCCCCCCCCCCGTTTGCATAGTCTCAGCCAGGCTCTCGCCTTACCCTCCTAAGCCGAAGGCGGGGGGAGGGGGTTGGGGATTTTTCTGGGTTATATATATATATATATATATATATATATATATATATATATATATATATATATATCTATTATACATTTGACAGCGGTTTTTGAATTCTAGGGCTGACTAGGACAAGATAAAGAGTGGCTAGGATTTGATCTTATGAAATGGAAGGTTGAGATGAAGCTTTGAAACCATGAATGTGACCCTTGAAATTTGGTCCAGCCTTGAAATTTGGTCCAACTTTGAAATTTGGTCCAGCTTTGAAATGATGAGAGCTTTGAAATCATGAATGTGAGCTTTGAAACTTGGTCCACCTTTGAAATTTGGTCCACCATTGAAAGCAGCCAGTGAACATGTTTCAAGATGAGGCGTCCGCTAAATTTTCTTACGCTGATTTGTTGTTTCGAGCCGAATTTGTTGTTCTACGCTAATTTGTTGTTCCGCGCCGAATTCCGTGACGAAGGGGCATGCACCGAATTTGTTGTTCCACGCAAAAGGCACCGGCGCCGTTAAGTATTTTTACTCTAATTTGTTGCTCTTTTAAATTTTAATTATTTTTTGGGAAACAAAGATTTCGTAGGGGCATATCTTAAATGAATCGTGCCCACGGGCACCGATTTTTTGCGCTAATTTGTTGTTTCGTGCCGGATTTGTTGTTCTACGCTAATGCACTTTGATTAGCATAATGTGTGCGGTGACTAGCAACCGGCACCGAATTTGTTGATCAACACTAATGCACTTTGGTTATTAAAATGTGTGCGATGACTAGCGGCCGAAGGCGCCCGCACCGAAGGCGCCCGCTAAATTTTTGTTCGTTTAAATTTTGACAGGGGGAATAATTCTTGGGGTGAACAAAGATTTTGATGGGATATCTTAAATGAATCGCGCCCGAGGGCGCCCGTACCGAAGCTACATTTTTGTTCGTTTGAATTTGGGAGGGAGAAATAATTTTTGGGGAGAACAAAGATTTTGCAGGAAAATCTTAAATGAACCGTGCCCACGGGCACGGGTTATGACTAGTATATATATATATATATATATATATATATATATATATATATATATATATATATATATATATATGACGAATAATGTTAGTCTTTATTTATGTCAAAAATGTACAAAGTCAACATACAAGTTAGAAATAGAGAAAATAATAAGAGAGGTGAGAGGGCACAAGCGCCGTCACCCTCAACAGATTACTCTCAACTATGACTACTTGTCAGACCTGAAAACACATAATATAACAGAATATTCCAACATCAAAATACACAGGCAAAGGGTATCAGACATTTATAAGGCCCCAATTTGCAAAAGGTGTTGTGTCCGAGACCTCTTCCATATCCAAGCCGAAGAGAGATATCTTCACATCCGATGCGATTTCCCCAAACAAAGTTGTTTTTGTTGTAAACTTCCCTTCAAAAATGCGTTTATTACGATGTTTCCATATGTGCCATACCAATGAAGACAAAACCGTTTTGGCAAGAACACTAACCGGATTCTTTTTCTTGTATCTAGTAAGGATCAGGTCACACACCCCAGTAATAGAGGCCGGGGCAATACTTGAGACACCAAGCTTGAGCAAGCTTCTAGTTAAGAGATATCTGGTGTAATCACAGTCAAAGTAGAGATGGGAAGTACTCTCCTCCTCATTTCGGTCACAAAGAACACGGCACAGTTCAGTGATATTTCCCCATTGTTTAAGCCTATCCCTTATGAGTAACTTACCTCGAAGAGCCCGCAACGAAGCCAAGGACGTCTTCGGGACATGATGCGGATACCACACTGCATCGTAGTAGGGGAAGGGGGGACCTGGCTCTCGAGTACCATCCCAAGCCTCGCACAAGTTGCAGTTACGCCCAGCCAATCAATTCCACTCGTCTTGTCCCTCGCGCAGAGCCACATGCTGCAGCGGATTGCTGATGCCTTGGATGGACGGGCAGTTTGACCACCCAGCGGCAGTCCAAAAGTCAGCCACTTGCTTCATTATAGTGTCCGGGCTTGGATCTTGGAGAAGGTGGAGAGGTCCCTGAAGGTGCCAGTTATCAAACCAGAATGATGTAGACTTTCCATCCTTAATGGTCCGTTTAATAAGTTGTTGTGATACTTGATGGCTCTTGAAAATGAACTTCCAGGATCCAGAATTGGTAGGGATTGCTCTTGCTGTATAAAAACCATTGTCCACAGCTTCATAGTGCTTTCTCATATACTGAGCCCAAATGCCCTTATTAGAGAGGACTCTCCAAGTAAGGCAAACACCAGCGGCTACATTCAAATCCGATAAGTGCCTCAGTCCCACTCCCCCCTCCTTCTTTGGAGTACACATGTCTTTCCAAGCCCAGCTATTCAACTTACCCAAATGAATTTCTTGCATGCAGAGTTAATATCTCTAATAACAGAAGTCAGAAAACAGTAAGCTTGCATCCAGAAAGCAACCATACCGTAGATAACTGAGCGCACCAATTCAATTTTCCCAGAGATAGACAGGAGAGTGGAGGACCAACCAAGAATCCTCTTATTACATTTATCAACAAGCCGTGAGAACAAGGAGGCTCTTGGGTATTTTGATGAGAGAGGGAGCCCCAGGTAGGTTATGAAGGAGGATACCATTTTGGTGTCAAGAATCTCAGATAAGGATTGCGCATCACGAACCCCCTTGGTGAAAATGGCCGAGCTCTTTTCCCAATTAATCTGTAGACCAGAGAGGAGATAAAAACTGTCTAGCAAATTCTTGAGGCCATGTAGGGAGTGGAGATTTGCACGGTAGCATACTAACAGGTCATCAGCAAAAAGTAAATGAGAAACAGAGCCGGCTCTACGCATGGGATGTATAGCACTTGTGGATTCTGCAATGGCCATGAGGAGTGAGAAGGCTTCCAACGAGGATAGTGGGTCACCCTGGTGCAAACCCCTATTAGAGCCAAAGTACCCTTCTAGAGAGCCATCAACAAGAACAGAGAAAACTGGGGAAGATATACATTGGGAGATCCAGTTAATGAAATTGTATTTGAATCCCAGCTGATGGAGAAGGAAAATAATAAACGCCGTGTTGACACTGTCAAACGCATTGCGCAGATCCAGTTTAATACATGTTCTGGTCCCCATAGGATTGCTGAAGTCACGAATCTGTTCATAAGCAAGCAGTGTGCAATCTGCCAGCAACCTATCTTTCAAAAAAGCCGCCTGATTTGGGGAAATAAGATCTGAGATGACATGTTTCAGTCTATTGCATAAGACTTTACTGATTATTTATATATGATATTGCAGCAAGCTATCGGTCTGTAATCCCCCATCCCTGAGGCCTTAGCATTCTTATGAACTAGGGTCAAGAAAGCATGGTTAACAGAGGGAGGCATAATACCTGTTCTGAAAAAATAAGAAACACCAGAGATAACATCAGGCCCTAAGATCTCCTAATTGTGTTGGAAGAAATAGGCATTAAAACCGTCAGGTCCTGGTGCTTTATCCTTATCAATCTGAAACATGGCGCATCTGATTTCTATTGGAGTAACAGGCATATCCATCCAACAAGCCGCTTCATCAGAAATTTTCCTCTTTGGGATTACATTTGGGAAAACGTCCCAGTAATCATCCTGATGGTATAAATTTTGATAGTAGAGAGGGGCCACCTTTCGAAGAGTATCAATATTAGCATTCAAATTCCCATCAGGCCTAATAAGATGATGCAAATTATTATAACATTGCCGGGATTTCAGAGAATTATAAAAAAAATTTGAATTCCTATCCCCGAGGTAAGCCAGTTTTGACGAATTTTTTGCCGTAGATCCTCCTCCTCAATTTTAAGGGCTTTTCCAAGATCATGAGAGGCCAAGCTGTCTTGTTTCTGAAGCACTGCATCACTACTTAGTTTCATATTAGTTTGGATACTGAGAAGTTTCTCACGGCAAGAATTTACAGTAAGGCCTTTCATATTCACAGCCGACCATGCCTTTAGAATGTATTTCATAGTCCTCATATGCCTATGAAGCCCCCGCAAGTCCAGAATACCATATTTACGGCCCCAGTTATTACTAATCACGTCTTTAAATCCTGGATGAGAAGTCCATGAATTATAAAACTTGAATGGTTTGGGTTTAGAATAGACCTTGGGAAGGATGTATACAAGCATAGCTGCGTGGTCGCTAATAGAGGCCGGAAGATATTCATAGAATGAGCCTGCCATCTGGTTGAGCCAAATTGAATTGCATAGAACTTAGTCTATCCGGGCTAATATACGCAATCCCCCAATGCATCTGTTACTCCAACTTATACTACAGCCCGTACTTTTCAGATCCATAAGCTGACAGGAACAGATACAAGAATTAAAATCATGCATTGCAGTGGCATCCACAAGACAACCCCCAAGCTTCTCATCAGCGTACCTAACACAGTTGTAGTTCCCACCTACCTACCAAGGCATCTTATTGAGTAAATAAGAATCAGCCATCAAATTGTTCCATTGGGCCTGTCTTGAAATTGCTAGATTAAAACCGTAAATAGCAGTTAGGCTCATGACAAATCCCGCAAAGTTTTTGAATATTGCCAATATATACTGATTAGAAGCATTGATAGGTGTGATACTCCAAATATCAGGGTTGTAGAGGATTACAACACGACCACTCTTATGGTAATTTCTATTATCAATACTCTCACATTCCTTACCAAGACACCTGTTGATACGGCTAGCATTACTTGACTCGACTTTTGTTTCAAATAGACAGACAATAGTGGGACAAAGCTTGCGCACAATCCTCTTCAAATCTGAACGTCTTACTGTATTATTTAGACCTCTTGTATTCCAGAAGAAGACAGACATTAAAAACTTATTGGGGGTTGGGGTGCGCTCCTGCAGATTGCGCAACTCTAATACTACGACGGACAGAGGAAGGCACAGGGGGTACCAGGTTCCTTGCTTTGCTCAACTCCAAATGGAGTTTCTGCCATTCAGGATTTGGCAAAGTAGGGTTATCTGGAAAAATCAGGCATTTTAGCTTGATCAGTCACTAATGGATCACTTGCAGCTGACCTGATAGATGCATTAGACCATGTACTGATACCGCGGGGATTAATAATCTCTGCAGGCAATTCGACCATACTGGATTGAAAGAAATTGAGTACTTGGGCTATGCGAGTAATACGCACCCACAGGCCCCTTGAATTTTTCGTAGATGTGTTAGGGCCAGGAGCCTCTCCTCCCCTATCATTCAACTCAGCCGAAGTACTACAATCCCCAATCTCGAAACAATGGGATTGATTTATAGAATGGCTATGACCCTTGTCTCTGGCAACATCTTTGGTATAAGCATTTTCATCAAGTGAGACTCCAGATTTTGTGTTATCCTGCACCATCAACGGCTCTTTATTAATTGAGCACTGACCAACAATCCTAGGGTCATTAATAGCAATGTCTGTAGCAGCTCTGGAAACACCAATGGGCATAGTCTCTGGGTGTTTAATCCCATCTACCTGCACTCCTTTTTTTAGATGTGTCCACCAATGGGCATTGGCTGTCCAAATGTCCAAAGCATGCACAAGCATCATACCTCGGTGGCTCACATTCATATTTAACCTCAATAGAGATAGTGGAAAGGTCATCAAGCTCAATTGGCACGGTCCTCTTCAGTTTATTCTTTGAGTTTACTTCCACAAGACATCTGGCATAGGAGATTCTATCCAGCTCTGACATCGCTTTATCCAGACAAATTAGAGTTCCAATAACACTCGCAATGCAATTCAAAATGCCAAGCGTCCATATTGGTAGAGGGAGGTTGTGAAACTGGACCCATACTGGCACCGCAGTAAGGATGTCCCTATTGTGCTGGATGGCAGGAGTCCAATTCTGGAGTACAACGAGCCTCCCATCGAATAGCCAAGGTCCCCGTGCAGGATAGAATCCTGATTAGTACTGTTTTCAAACTTGAAGTAGAAGTAACCATTTTCCCGAGAAAAAATACGAAGCCCCCCTTTTATATGCCAAAGCCTATCAGTCCAGGACTTCATCTGCCCAAAATACGGCACATCCCTCAGCACATACCCAACCAGGGTATTCTGCCATCTAGAGGCCCCTTCCAAAATCATCGTTTTAGATACTTTTGCTTTCTCTACTCCATAAACAGAGATAGAAGGAGGGACATATCTCATCACCAAAGGATCAGCATACGTGCGCCGGGATGCACAGATATCTGACCAAGAACGTTTACCTTCAGAATGAATCACACGGAATGGAATGTTGGGTCTGACAGGTAGTTTCTCAGATCTCCTAGTGTCTTGGGGGATGAACGCTTGCTTCCGCACAGGAGGTCTGCCCCGGTCTTGTATGGATGCATCTCTTGCCCAAACGCTAGATTTGGGGAAGAAATTGTTCCTCAAATCCTTACGCCCTAGGATCCTAGGGCCCCGACTTCGCCTGTAGGAAACCTTCCGCCAGCCATTCCCATCGCCATCTTCAACCACAGAGATCCGAGGCTCACCACTCGCATCATTGTTGGCTCCCGGAGGAACGCTGCCGGATCTGCCTAGTGGAGACCTAGCCGCCCTCAAATCGCCGCTCATCTCACCTTTATTATATATATATATGTATATGTATATGTATATAGGGATTCATGTAGATCAGGTGGCACCTGATCTAATAGATCGTGCAAGACACAAAAAGGTGGGTCCCAACAAGTCCAAGCTCATGTGGGTTTTGTACTTTCCACCTTTTTGTGTCTTGGCACCTGATCTATTAGATCAGGTGCCAAATTTTCTACATTAAATCCATGTATATATATGTATATATGTATATATGTATATGTATATATATACACACACACACATATACATATATGATATATATATAATATATATACATATGGCTCCCGTAACTTGCAGAGCGACGACTTGGGGCGATCAAGGCGATCCACGGATTGGAGGCGGCGGCCATCCTGAAGACGGTGGCGTAGGCAAATCTTTGGGTACGGGGACTTCGGATGCTGCTGGTACATCTTTGTAGGGCAAAGGAAATGGTGATCTCGATCTATCGTCTTTGCCAATTGGCGGGGCGATCGACATGACTTTCCTTGTTAGAGAAGGAGTCTCGGGTAAACCGATTGACATGGGTTGGGGAAGTCAGGAACATCTCCTGAAAGCTTGGGCTACGGCTGGAGGGTTGTTGATCGATGGAGGAAGGGGGTTTCCTCTAGATCGGTGGGAGACCGTTCCACAGGCGGTGTCATTGGTAATTCAAGGGGTGGTGACAGGTTTGGCCTCGGCAATTTCTGGCGTTGTAAGGGGCACCCCTCTCTTATCCATGCTCGAAGACAAGGAAATTTCAATGCCCCTAAGGTGTTCGAGGGAAACCCCCAGAGGCAAAATATTGAGATCAAGATTGACACTTCAGCTCCCAAGCAGACGTGGGCGGACGTCTGTACTAATATCAGGAAGTATGACTCGGACATGGGTATGACCTACGTCCCCCCGTTGGTCAAAGAGGATGGTTCGAAAATGGCTATGGTTGCGAAATCGGCCTTGGCCAGAGGTGCATATCAATGGAGATTCTCTCTTGTTGGCTATGTGTTGGGAGACATACCCTTCTTTGGGCAAATCCGAGCTTGGGTTGATAGACTTTGGAATCTCAAAAAGGGCGTGAAAATCTATAGTAGGGAGAACGGTTTTTTCTGTTTCAAATTTGAAGACTGAGGAGAATGTGAAAGGATTTTGCACAGCGGTCCATGGATGTTTGATGGAAGACTGGTCGTGCTGCAACGGTGGAATTCAGGCCTCAAACATGAACGGACATCCTCTCCTCGGTCCCAGTCGGGGTACAGCTTCACACAGTGCCGTTGGGCATGTGGAACCTGGAGATCATGAACTCCATCGCTTCAGTTATCAGGAAGCCAATTTGTTTGGATAAGCTCACTGCTAAGAAGGAGAGGCTTTCCTATGCGAGGTGTTTTGTAGAAATTCATGCAAAGAAGCCAATTCCCAACTCGGTTATGGTCGGCACGGAAGATGGGCTTACAATAGAGATTGGAGTAAAATTGGAAGGGGAACCACCTAGGTGCATGCACTGTATTTGTTTTGGTCACTCAGATAAATAGTGCACATATCTGGTCTAGCTCTCTTCAATCCAAAGTACTAGCCACCAGCCGAAGATTACTGAAGATGGAGGGAACAAGAATTGTGAGGGAACGGCTCCTAAGACACTCACACTCAAAAACCAATCGGTTGACGTTCATGAGGGCTGAACTACCCCTGTTGAAGGCCATTCGGGAATAGATGATAGAGGAGAAAACCCCGATGTGGCTGTCTCCAATTCACGGTCGGAGCAAGTTGCTCAGGCCCAAGCGGTTGTCAATGCCGACAGGGGGATCTATCGAACCACATTGATTCAGGTGACCTGACTGGAGACCGGGCTATAACTGGGGACGTTGGATCAAAGGATGCTGCAGATGCTAGAATGGTGGGAACCGAGGTGCTCGATCAGATGTCTTCGGAGTATGCTGGTACTGGAGGCCGTGAAAAATTTGTGGAGGGTGAATCTTCAGCATCCGCTGGCCTTCCCACTCTCCTTGAGGACAGCCACATTGATGATATTGATAACGTGCCTAACGAGTTGGCCATCGACGATCTGAGATGGGAGCTTGAGGAACAGTTTCACCTTGACCAAGGAGGGAATGGAAGTAAATTGGGGAAAAAGTCTGAGCCGCAATTTGAGGCGACCCACACCAGGAAAAGCTCCAAGATAAGGGGGAGTAATCTTAAACACACAACTGTTTCCCAATGACTGTCTTACTCTGGAACACAAGAGGTCTCAATAACCCC
>JAULAV010003638.1:0-26002 GCA_030789695.1 Scilla litardierei
TTTTAGATCTAAACTTACGTTTCACGTTAGATCTGCATGTTTTAGGATCAAAAAGTTTAAAACACGGTAAAAATCACATTTTTATTTAGATCGGCATGTCTAAAAACAATAAAAATCAGTTTTTTAGCGATCTAAATGCTTGAAAATCCGTTTTTTCTACCCCCGACCTTGATCCAAACTCCGCACGCCTGAAGGGCGAAATGGTGACGCTTCACAAGCGCTGCCGGCAGTGAAAACGCCGCGGCCATAGGCCGCGACGCGGCCTCAGGCCGGCCTGAGGCCGCGTTGGCCGTAGCCCACCGCCGCCACGGCGGCCGCGCCTTGCACGGCCAGCCGTCGCGGCGGCACGCCACGGGCCCCCCTAGGGTTTTTCGGAAACCCTAACCCTAAACGGGCCAAATTTTTCGGGGGAGGCCCAAATTAACCCTAATGGATTGTTTTCATGGACTAAAAAGCCTGAAAATTAGCCCATTTACACAAATAATTTTTCTTTTTTATTTTTGGCCCTAAAAGCCCAAAATAATTAAAGAAACTTTATAAAAAGGGTTTAAAGCGGTAAACAAAACATTAAAAATATGGATCAAAGGTAAAAAGTTTTTCAAAAATAAATTTTTAGCACGTCACACACTATTTAGATTATTTAATTAATATTTACATGCCTGTGATATGATTATCTGCGTAGTTGTATATTTTCCCTATATTATCTGTGTGGATGTGCAATTAGGCTATGTTTTTAGGTATCAGCCAGGTTTCTGACACTTTTAATTTCCTGCAATTTTTTTCTTTTTGAGAGAAATTTGTAAGTGAGGATATAAATGTAAAAAGAAGACCGGCAGACACCAAAAAGGAGCTGAAGGCGTATGCACAAAGATGAAAGGGGCTTCTCTCTGAAGTTCCCGAGTTGTACTTATTCTTTCATGCAACTTTTGATGTAATTTCGGACTGTCTTTTTCTTTTCGGTGTCGACTGGCTGATCCCCATAGTCCTAAGTTATTTTTTCATTGCTTATACATTAATTGCGCGGATGTTAATCTCTGTTAATTATTCATGTTATGAAACTGTCAAAAAGCATGCGTGGATGTTAATCTTTTTAATTATTCACGTTACGAAACCGTCAAAAAGCATGCATGGATGTTAAATTTCCTTTAATAAATTCATGTTATGACAAATGCTCAAAATACATGCGTGGATGTCTATTTTTACTCAGTTTAATGATCCATGCTGTTTTTATATTGCTAGATCATTCAATGGCCAGACTTGCGAATGTCGACTTTTCGGTCCTGAAGGCCGATGGGTCAAACTACCTGACTTGGCAGTTGGACCTGAAGTTCCATCTGCGCTCTCATGGTTTCAGTCTCACACCGACTGAGAAGGCAACAACAAGTACTGCCTCAGCCGACAAGGATGCTTCAAAAGAAGCACCTTATACAGAGGAAGTTTCCGATATACTAAAGGCGAAAGCCATTATCTATATCAGGAAACATTTAGACTCGACCCTGAAGGACGAGTACCTTACTGTAGAGGATCCTTACGAGCTGTGGGACGCACTCGAGGAGATGTACATGCATCAGAGAGATGTCATACTCCCCTGCGCAGAGTACGAGTGGACTCACCTCCGCATACAGGATTACAAATCCGTAGCGGAGTACAACTCAGCACTCTTCCGTATCACCTCATGCCTGAAGTTGTGTGGTGAAATGGTGACGGAGAAAATGTTGCTGGAAAAGACGTTCACGTCTTTCCACGAGAAGGACATGATCCTTATGCAACAATACCGAGAGAGGAAGTTCACGAAGTACTCTGATCTGCTTTCATGCCTGTTTATGGCTGAACAGAACAGAGACCTGTTGGTTGCCACTCACAACCTGTGCCCTCCTGGCTCCGCTCCACTGCCACCTCCTACAGAGGCACACTTCCAGTCTTCCCAGAAGAAGAAGATGGACAAAAAGGCAAAATTCCAGAAATGGAAAGACTAAAAGCAGCGGAAGAATGCCACTCCCCAGCTCCTCCTCAGAACAAGAAGTTTGGGGAAATTAGCAAAAGAGGATGTCCAATAAAGGTGGCACTCCCAAGAAAGACTGGGAGGATAAGTGCTCCAAATGCGGAATGACGGATCACTGGTCCAGAATCTGCCGCACCCAGAAACACCTCCAGGACCTCTACCAGGCAAGCCTCAAGCCTCGAGCTGAGACAAACCTGATTGAGAGCGTAGCTTTGCCAGAGACCTCATGGACTCCTGAAGACTTCATGGGAGATGACACTCTCTAGTTATGGACCATTTTTTTGCTAGCAATGTATCTTCCTTTTCTGCATAGTACCTAGTTTTTATTCCATGTCAAAACATTTCCTTTGAGCATTTTTAAATGAAAGTAGATCTTTTCTTTTTCATATTATTTACTGCTTGAACGTCTTTCTTTTATATAGATATGGAATTAAATTGCCTAGTGGACAGTGCATCGACGCACTCGATCCTTCAAAACATAGACTACTTCACGAGCATAAGTAGCTACTCTGGTCCACTGAGAACAATCTCAGGACTAGCTAATATAATTGAAGGATCAGGGGAAGCAATCATATTGCTCCCCGGTAACACACAAATCACACTTAAAATGCGTTATGCTCCCTTAAATCTATCCGAAACCTCCTAAGCTTTAAAGATATCCGTTTAAACGGATATCACTTAGAGACGGTCGAGGAAGATAAAAGGGAATACTTGCTTGTAACGGCTCTTACAAATGGTTCAAAAACCATTGTGGAACGTTTCAAGGGACTCCCCTCGGGACTCTACCAAACAAGTATACAAACTCCAGAAACATCCATGGCGGAGCACCTGCAGTGCCCCCAAACACCAGAATTCCAACTCTGGCACAGTAGACTGGGACACCCTGGATCTGTTATGATGTACCGCATCATAAAAAGCTCCAGGGGTATAGACTTGAAGAACCTGAAGATTCTTCAAAAAGGCAAATTCGCATGTCCACCCTGTTACAAGGGTAAACTGATTACGAGACCCTCTCCACTGAAAGTGGATGTAGAATCTCCAAGCTTTCTGGAAAGAATCCACGGAGACATTTGTGGGCCGATACACCCATCAAGTGGTCCGTTCAGGTACTTTATGGTCCTGATAGACGCATCTACTAAGTGGTCACATGTATGTCTACTGTCCACCCACAACCTCGCACTGTCTAAGCTTTTAGCTCAGATAATCAGGTTGCGGGCCCACTTCCCCGACTACCAGATAAAGAATCTCTGTCTGGACAATGCAGGGGAGTTTACATCACAAGTCTTTCTAGACTATTGTCAAGCACAGGGAATTGAAGTCGAACATCATGTAGCACATGTTCACACCCAAAATGGGTTAGCAGAATCTCTAATTAAGAGACTGCAATGGATTGCTCGTCCATTATTACTTCAATCCCAGATGCCAATGAATGCGTGGGGTCATGCAATTTTGCATGTTGCATCTTTAATACAATTAAGACCTTCTGGAGGTCAGTCATTGATCGCGCCCCGGATACACACCCGGGACAAGACTCGCTAGTCTTACCGCAAGCGCACGGTGTAGCGGCGAGCGGGTATCGAACACGAGGAGGGCAAATGACGATGTCTTCTTCAATTCACCTGGCTATAAGAACAGTCGAGAAATATTCGCAATAAAGCGGCCACAGTCGTTCAATTGTATAAAGAAAATATCAAATTAATAAAAACGCCTAGGGATAGGGAATCCCCGCTACAAACCGTATTGTTGGATCCTGCCAAAACAATGATGTTAGGATCGAATGAAGAGGAGAGACTTATGTTCGCATACGCGGCACCGTAGTCTCTGAACTTCGCCCTCGGATTCGCCACAATGGTCGGTACTTCGTCACGGAGGATCGAAGCAGCGTTTCACCGTCTAAATCTCTATTTAGAAGAAGAACTTAATGGAAAGGGAGAAGAAGAACATAAGTTGCCCTATGCAAACTTATGGCATGGATGGAAATGGTGTAAAAGCCTTACCCTTGGGTCCTATTTATAGGCTTTAGGGGTAGTTATTGTAGGAAATAACTAAATATAAGCTTATTGGCCTATATTAGCCCTTTTACTTATCCTCTTGTTCATTCACTTATCAAGTGCCTTTATGCACTTATAAAGTGACTTTTTCCACTTATCGAGTGGTCCTTTTCACACATGAAAAGGTTCCCTTCATACATGCTTTCATGTACGCGACATCCTAGGTCCATAGACCCTCATACAACCCCTCATGGGTGTATACATGTCGTCCATATCCAACATATCCCACTCACACTTGAGGGGATTGTAAGGAAACATCTTTTCATTTAGTTCTTCTATTCATCATACCGAGAAATAGACCGTGTGACCGTCATGCGCATAGAGTCTGCTGTTGTGCACTTGTTAGAGATACACAACACTCTTTGAGGTGCAAAGTTGAGTAGATCAACGCATGCTTTACCCTAGATTATTTCTTCACATTTTTTTATACTTTATATTCAACAATTGAATCCCATCTGGATTACAATTGGCTGGCCAGCTTTGAATCTCTAAAGTCCAAATGTGAATATGAAATTAATCTTCCTCTTCTTGCGATCCTTTTGATCTTGACTTGACTCGCTTTTCTAACATGACCCACCGGACCGAATTACCATAGTCCATAAGCAACATGCTAAGATAGCGATCACCCAGCCAAATCTAAAGGAACCAATTAGAGTCTATAAGGGTAAGAAGTTAAGACACATGTGGTCTTTGGGTCTCACATAATAGTAAACACAATTACTATTCTAACCCAATGGTCAAATGCATACGTAGTATGAATACGTATTACAACATCACTCCTTTCCCAGGGAGCGTATGTCTTAATGATGTTGTAAGGATGATGATCAGACACCACAATGTCTGACTTTGAGTCCCTTTTTACTACTCAAATAATCTTCTGGTCCCACATCCCGCATAAGACAGATAGGATTTCAAAAAAAATCCTCTTAGATCTTTTGTAAGCATCCATATAATGTAGATCTTTCATACGACCATTTTGTTTAAGTCATGACTCTAAATCATCCGTCTGACGATTTTGACTTTAAACAGGTCTCATCTTTATTTTATCTGTCTGATAGAATAAAGGCGGTTGCTCATGTGATAGAGCCAACCTCAATCTATCCGACATACTAGAAAAAATATAGCTGAGATTAAAAGAAATGTACACAAACATTTTCAAGAAACTCATATGTAATGTTAAAAAGAACTTATTCTTTTATTAAATTTGAGCTTCCATAGACATGGGAATATACATTGATACAACTCAGCTCTTACGCAATCCTTGAGATGATAAGTGTTTGTAAAACACATCTCTGGGGATCACCTTCGTAAGCGGATCCGCTATCATCTCATGCGTAGATATGTATCTAATGTCTACCTTCTTGTTCTTATCATAGTCTTTTGCAAATTTGTAGCGGATATTACTGTGTTTGGTCTTACAATGGAATTTTGGATCTTTGACATAGGCTATAGATGCTTGACTGTCACTGTGTATTGGTACAGCACCTGAGTCACTTGCATCAATTAGCCTGTCTAAGAACTTCCTAAGCCAAACAGCTTCTTGGACTACCATGCTAAATGCTACAAACTCGGCTTCCATAGTTGAAAGTGTGATGCAGGATTGTTTCTTGCTACTCCAGGATATTGCACCAGATCCGAGTAGAAAAACATATCCTGAGGTCGATCGTCGCTCATCGAGATCACCCGCCCAATCAGCATCAGTGTAGCCTTCGAGCCTCAAGGCATCTCCTTGATAGCATAAAGCATAGTCTGCAGTTCCTTTAAGATACCGCATTATCCTCTTAACCGCTTTCCAGTGTACTTGCCCTAGATTGGATTAGTAACGACTTACCATTCCAACGGCAAAACAGATGTCCGGTCTTGTACACATCATAGCGTACATAAGACTACCAAGCCTTGTGTGCCAACAAATTACATCTGACTCATAATTTGATGAATTTGTAACAAGGAAATTTTTATTATAAAATGAGGAATCATACATTGTATTTAATACAATAAATCCTTTGAAAACATACCCAGAACCAACTAAAGAATTATTACAAGACAAGTCCACTTTACAACTATGAAAAAACCAACTATAACCAAGACACATTAAAACGACCACGGATATAATATTCCTTCGAATATCCAGAGCGAAGAGAACATCATGAAGTAGGATAGTGCGGCCGTTGTCCAAGACGAGCTTGCACGTCCCAACGCCTTTCACTTCAACACGTGTGTTGTTTCCTACATAGATCCACTTCGTTCCTTGGGGTATCCGGTGATACTCCACGAAGGACCGTCTGTCCCTTGCTATGTGGTCGGTGGCACCTGAATCAATTATCCAAAATGGATTAGATTCTATAAGAAATATTGAACTAGAAACACATATGTAACTAGTATTATTACAAGTTACCTCGCACCTCCACTCGTACATGAACGAGCATAGTGACCTAACTTGTTGCACTTGAAACACTTGATCTTCTTCAAGTCCTTCTTCTTGTGCCATTTCTTGTGCCCACCTTTATGTTTGGGTTTCTTGGTAGACTCTGGTTGCTTATTACGTTCATTAGTAAACTTCGAAAGATTTTTCCGTTTCTTTCCCCCGTGTGAGGAACTAGCAACCATGTGCACTTCTGCACTTGGCTTGGCGGCTGCAAGCCGCTCTTCCTCTAACTCGAGGTGCTTAGAAACATCGCTGAAGTTCTTGATGCTCTCATTATGAGTGAGATGCATCTTCATTTGATCCCACCCATTTGGTAGGGAGCGTATGACTGCTTGGATTTGTTGCTCATCAGTGAGCACATGACCTGCATCCTTTAACTCTGAGATGAGATTCGCCATATGTCGCAGATGTTTCCCCATGGAATGATCTGGCTGTTTCTTGTACGAATCGAATCTTATAGTTAAAGAACGAAGTTTGGACACCGAGGTGCCACCAAACTTCTCATCTAGCTTGGACCATATGTCCATGGCTAGGTCATGCTCTCGGAAGATGCGCATTATGTCATCGGCCATACTGGACAATAACGTAATGCGGGCAATCTTGTTCTTCCGAGACCAAGCATCGAAAGCTTCCTTGTCTCTTCTGTGTTGGGCCATAGTGCCTAACTCTGGTTCAATCATTATGTTCTTCAGAGTTTCGAGCACATCTTGCTCCTCTAGAACATATTGTATTTTCATGGACCATAGTTTGTAATTATCACCGTTGAGTTTTTCACCTTTGTTTAACTCAGCGACGATGTTCTTGGAAGCAGAAGACATTTTAGCTTTAAAATGCTGCAAAAGATATAAAAAGAAGGTTCGATCAAAAAACATTGCATAAATTTCATATTTATAGTCATCATTTTAGACATTTTCATAATTCAGCAGTCTCGGCCAGCGGACCGACCAGGGGAATGGCTAGTCCATGGTTCACTACCCCCAGACAGAGCCGAGGTGTCCCATAAACTAGTCCAAAAGACCACTGGCCGAATCATGATCCATTGAGATGTTGAATCAATCGAATGTGGAAATTTCAGACTAGTTTAATATCACTCCCACTTGGAATGTCCCACTTGGAATGATATTATTATATTTGATAAGTTACTTTCGAAAAATATTGAAGATGTTGCTCTAGAATCGGAAAGGTCTCTACGATTCCAATCACCATCTAGAACAACTTTCAATATTTCCACATCACTTTATCAAATAATAGTACTCTTATAGTACTTTGCAGCAGAAAAGTGATTTTGAAAACGTATTTTTCAAAACAAAATTAGGGAATTTCAACTTGGTACCCTTATGGTACTAAAAATACCCTTGTTGTATTTGCAAAATATTCGGCAAGGCCTACACCCCCTTACAGGGTGACATAGCCGAAAATATTTCGACAATTCCCCGGCCATTGCCGGGGTCGTGTCATGGCCGTGCCAAGGCCGGATTCTTCTCCCTTCCGAAGAGAGAGTTGCCATCGCAACTTGGCCAAGGCCGAACACCCCTTGAGTGGAGTTTTCTGCAAGCCATCACCGTCGACTCCCGTATGGATCCAGGCGCTCCCCTCCTACAGGGGAATTTTGCCGCAGACAACTGCTGTCGGCTCCGTAAAGACCGGCCATGCAAGCCACCGCCCTTGTAACCCCCCCCCCCCCCCCCCCCCCCCGTTTACTGGGCTGACCGTGGCCTGGCCCTGGCCTCAGCCAGGGCCGGCAATGGACTGGCCCTGGCCTCGGCCAGGGCCGACAATGGCCCCTGGCCCTGGCCTCGGCCAGGGCCGGCAGTGCCTGGCCCTGGCTCGAGGCCAGGGCATCAGGGCCGGCCTGGCCAGAGGCCGGCCAGGGCCCCTTGGCCCTGGGCTGGCCGCGGCCAGGGTTGGCCCTGGCCGTGGCCAGGGCCCCCTTGGCCCTGGGCTGGCCGCGGCCAGGGTTGGCCCTGGCCGTGGCCAGGCCCCCTTGGCCCTGGGCTGGCCGCGGCCAGGGTTGGCCCTGGGCTGGCCGCGGCCAGGGTTGGCCCTGGCCGTGGCAAGGTCCCCTTGGCCCTTGCCGACCGGCCTTGGCCTCTCGGCAATGGCCGGCCTCTCCCCCTTGAGGGGTCCGGTTGCACACCACCCCCCCCCCCCCCGAAGGGGTGGTGGCTTTGGTGGTCATTGGCCGTAGACAACCCCCTCCGCATGGGGAGGGGGTGTGCATAGCCTCCATGGCCCATATGGCCATGACGATCATGCACCAAAGAGGTCATCTTCTCCGACGAGAAGTTTTGTAACCGTCATCTTCATCTTCTCCGATGATACACCCGTTCATCGAGAAAGTAGTTACGCTTCAATGGCCGTGTGCCAAAAAAAATAACATACCTTCACGACCGCAAACTTCACGCTCCACATGAAGAGAGTTCACATTCCCTATTGAATGGAGACGCAGCATCCATGAAGAGTGCGAGTTTGACGAAATGAATGGTCAGTTCTTCCCTTCACAGAGAGTTCCTGCCATATCCGTAATGACAGAAGACCCTAACGTGAAAAGAACAACTGTTGCGATTCTCTCCGTCACGATGCGCTCCTACCATATCCATAATGGTAGGAAACTCATTCGTGAAAAAGACAACGCCTTGTTCATCGGTGAGACCGGAGCGAACCCGTATGGCTCTGATACCAATGTTGGATCCTGCCAAAACAATGATGTTAGGATCGAATGAAGAGGAGAGACTTATGTTCGTGTACGCGGCACCGTAGTCTCTGAACTTTGCCCTCGGATTCGCCACAACGGTCGGTACTTCGTCACGGAGGATCGAAGCAGCGTTTCACCGTCTAAATTTCTATTTAGAAGAAGAACTTAAAAGAAAGGGAGAAGAAGAACATAAGTTTCCTTATGCAAACTTATGGCATGGATGGAAATGGTGTAAAAGCCTTACCCTTGGGTCCTATTTATAGGCTTTAGGGGTAGTTATTGCAGGAAATAACTAAATATAAGCTTATTAGCCTATATTAGCCTTTTACTTATCCTCTTATTCATTCACTTATCAAGTGCCTTTATGCACTTATAAAGTGACTTTTTCCACTTATCGAGTGGTCCTTTTCACACATGAAAAGGTTCCCTTCGTACATGCTTTCATGTACGCGACATCCTAGGTCCATAGACCCTCATACAACCCCTCATGGGTGTATACATGTCGTCCATATCCAACACGTATCTCGTCATTGTGATTCGTAGGTTTCACAATTGCTAGACTTGAAATTCAGGTGAACTAGTTGCAACTAAATGTAGAACCAAGCTCACGCTCTCGTGCTATTGTCGGTCTATAGCAAACCTAGGGTAGGGTCCAATCTCTTGCAAACCCTAACCTAGGCAAGCTAGCGTGAAGAACAACATCATCGTTCAATCGTATCTCGAGCCCACTCTCGTGCAAACTCGAGCTACGACCTAGGTTGGGATAGTTCCTACCTGTCCAATCTCTTGCAAACGGGTATTGGTATAGAATTGCAATCGAAAACCCTAGTTTCGGTCCAATCTCTTGCAAACCGATTCCAGAGAAACCCAATTGTAACCCAATTCCAATTTCTAGGGCTTCCTATCGAGTTGGGATCCAATCTCTTACAAATCCCAATCGGTATGAATCCCTAGCTATTCGTATTAAATCAATCCCAAACTAACCCTAATCAATTCTAGCAAGAATTTCACCAATTCATCACAAATTAGAAATAGGGTTCGTAGGGTTCATCCCTACGCCCTAAGACGATAAAACTACTCACGATTCATAATGCAAATCATTAGAAATTCAATAATAAAAACAATAGAATTCATTGCAATAGACAATATATCAATAAAAATGAGGTTTTTGATAGAAAGAGAGACAACCCAATGAAGATTCAATAGCATCCAACAAAATAGAACTTTTTATCTCTCTCCAAAGAACTAAATCTAATCTCCTAAAAAGTAATCAAAAAGGGCTGCCAAAATGAGAAAAAGCTCTCCAAACTAGGTTAAAAACTGGGGTTAAATACCCCCCAAAATCGCCCAAAAACTGTGACAAAATTGCCCCTGCACAGCTTGAAAATCGCACTTTACGCTACAGGCAGCGCGGCTGACTCGGCCGAGTGACAAATGTCCTCGGCCGAGTGACGGCCCCTGACGGATTCCAGTAAGTCTGGACTTTTGGGGGTCGTCTCCTCGGGAGTCACTCGGCCGAGTGACTTTCTTCACTCGGTCGATGGGATTTCTTCACTCTGTCGAGTCGGAACTCGGGGCTGACTGACGGATTACAGTAACTTGGGAATTTTGGTTGTCGTCGTCTTGATGCCACTCGGTCGAGTGGTGTATCCGTGCTCGGCCGAGTGGTCTGGCGATGCTCGGCCGAGTACACGCTGATATGGAGTCTGTTGCGTGTCCGATCTGGCCGGTCGAGCGGGCCGTCGATGCTCGGCCGAGTGACTCCTTCACTCGGCCGAGTGGCATGCTGAAAATGCCCAATCTTCGTATTTTTGCTTCCTCGTCGCTCCTACGACGTTCTTTCTTCTTCCACTCCTCTCCAATCGTAGAATTCCCCTTAAAAGAGTCACGGGTGACACTCCGGAGTGGGTGCATTTCAGAATCACTCCAAATCGCTCCAAATCTCCTGAAATACGACAAAAACAAGAAATCGTGAAAAGCATCGCAATATTGTCGAATAATCGTGAAAAACGCGATATGGGCGATCTAAATGGCATGCAAACAAGCAGAAAAAAGGTGTAAAATATGGAGTGATCAAAATCCCCCAAGCTTACCTCTTACTCGTCCTCGAGGAAGATGCGTAAAAGGGGAGCCCGGTGGATAAAGATAATGGAAACGATGGAAAAATGGAAAATTAAAAATGAAAAACAAAATAGAAAATGAAGAAGGAAGTTGCTAGATCATTTTTCTCAGGATGTGGGTTTTGCTTACTCATATAGCGCGCATCGAATATAAAACACATGTCAAAGACTTTTCTCTCGATATCATAGTATAATGGTGCATTTGAAATAGAAAACCCAAGAATATTAATATAGTATGAAAAATGGAATAATTCTAGAATTAACATCGTCTGAAGCATCTAAAGCGGTATACAATATCGTAGATCACACACTTTTCAATTGAATGCTTTATGTAAGGAGTATAAGAGATATCACACAATAGAGTAGTAAGAATAGAAAAGTGTGGTTTTCATGATATGAATGCTAAGCACGGATTTCTGGATTTCGTGAAACTTTTAGCAATCTCACCGAGTATAAAATATTACTTAGCCTAGGTTGTCATGCACCGTCATGTAGTCACTCTCTCACACATCATTGGATCCCCTACCCCAAGCTCATCCATAACCGTGGTGGCATAAACAAAACAATATTTACATTGCCCGTTTCTTTTGAAGTTCTAAAAGTAAAAGAAATAAAAATAAAAGCAAAAAGAGGGAAGAAAGAGAGAAAGAGTATGAGATGGGATCGTTATGAACTTCTTTTCTCTTTTCTTTTCTTCTCTTTTTTTTTCTCTTTTTTTTCGAATAACATATATACACAAATGATCCCAAATCAAAAGAGAAGGATATACAAGTATTTTTTTCTTTTTGGTTTTGGGGAATTTGGAGCATGGGATATAATAACGGGGGAACGCCAATAATAGAATTGCTAAGGGGAGATTCACCAATGAATTTAAAATAGAGAAATAATGTTCAAGATATGTGGAGAAAGAAATAAATGTATCTCTCGGTTCACTCTATAGGACGTGCATGACAACTTCAGCAGGGTAATTTAATCTACTCAGTTTAATCTCAAAAAGCAAACTAGTCCAGATTTATCAATGCTAGCAAACATTCAATCAACCTGAAGTGAAGCGTACAAATCATGCAATAAGAAGTGATATGAGAAAAGAAAGTAGTACTCCAGATATAAGCAATCAATGCGTGAATCTTGGTGTGTTTTCTACGATAGCATACATATGAATTATCAGACATCAGCTAATAATATAATTTCATCCATTTTCATACGGAAAAAGAAGTGGGTTACTATTTCTAAATGCAAAGCAGAACATAGCATATGATATCAAAAACAAAAGCTATGACATGACAAAATTAGCATGCATATTGAGAAAAGCTAACACCACGTCATCGTCATCACAGAAAAATCATCTCTAGCAAAAGATGAAAGAAATAAAGATAAAAGAAAACAGAACTATTTACAATGCAGCACACAAAGAAAATAAGAAAAACGTGATGCATGGTAAAGAAAATGAAAAAGTGATGAAAAATGGGTGCAAAAGCGGAAAAAACGTGAAAAACCTAAAAATCAAGGCGATAAAGGCAAAAAGTGTGAGAACTCACTCCCCCAAGCTAAAGTGCACAGTGTCCTCAATGTGCAAAGTGTGGCACACCGAGAGACGTGAAATTGGTGGGGTGGGTGAGGATGCATGCATGATAAAAAAAGAAAAATAAACAGAAAATATGATGCGGATGTGATGCATGCAAAGATCAGAGTGATGCAGATATGTGTCACCAAAAATACACTCCCTCTCCCAAAAAAGATATAAAATGATGTGATCAGAACAGGGACCAAAATAGTGAGGGGTGGAGGTGGGGGCAAAAAAAACTCCAGGACCAGCAGAAAATGGGCAGCATAATCGACAAAAAATATCAATGGCATCAAGGGTGTGCCTAAGCTGGTGGTGCTGCACCATCTCCGTCCTGTGGCGGAGGTGGAGGAGGTGGTGGGGGTGGTGGGTGTGGCAGTCGCGTGAGAATCTGAGTCAGGCAAGCCTGAATACGTTGTACGACAAAAAAAATAGTGGAGCTGCACCATCACTGTCCTGTGGCAGGGGGGTGGTGGTGGTCGAGGTGTCTGCTGGGTGGGTGGGTGTAGTGGAGGCAGTCGCGCCAGGATCTGATTCAGGCAAGCCTGAATATCGGGAAGCATGGCGACGCAGGACTGCACGGAACTGACCATGGCAGAGAGAGCCCTGAAGTCTCCTCGGAGTCCACTAACAGCCCCCTCAAGAGCACGAAGGCTCTGAAGTAGAGTGTCAGGGGGTGGTGGAGACGAGGGACGCACAGGTCGAACAGGTGATGTGCGGGGCTGTCTCTGGTAGGAAGCGTATAGGATGGGGCCAGCAGGGTAGTGTGGAAGGGGTGCTGTGCTCGGTAAGTGATGTCCAGCCTCGATGCGAGGCTGGGACGCAGGCTGGGTCGAAGCAGTAGCAGCATCAGTAGCAGAAGTGGAGGGTAAAATGTGCGACGAGGAAGCAGGAGAGGTCAGTGACACAGAAGCAGGGACAGACATCATGACACTCTCGGTGAAGACAGCGACAGTGGGGTCAGAAGGGCCAACGGCCGGGTTGGCCGTGGACAAAAGTGAGATCAGGACCGCCACTGCGGTAGTGAAGGAAGTCTCGCCAGTCTCTAAAATAGTGGTGGGACGCTCGGAGCTAAGAGATGTGATAGGCTCAACGGACATAAGCTCAGCGATGGTGGCGGTGGTGGTGGTGGACTCAACAACGGTGCTCCTGACACTGACAGAAGTGTGGACAGAAGTGTCGGGAGGTGCAGACAGTGCAGGCGCGGGCTGAGGGATCACGGAGTCAACAGGTGGTGTAGGGTGTGCAGGTGGTGTGGGCTCAGCATCATCAGCCTCGAGCACGTAGGCAGTGGGGATAAGTAGGTCCACCGCTGGGATCCAATCCCCGTGGGCAGGTCCAATGTGTGTCCGAGCGAGGCTCGGAAGAACCATGTAGTCAGCACTAAAGGGACCGTGCATCCACACCCAGTGCCTACGACCGTGGGGATGAATCATCTTCATCCGGGCCATAACATCTATCAATAGTGCGGTAGGGCCCAGGGCTCGACGCAAGTCGTCAGGGAGGTCCACGCCAATCATAAGGGCTAGAAGCGTGATCAGACCGCCGCAGCAAATAGGTGAGCGAGTGCCCACCAAAATGATGATGCGGTCTAAAACCCAGCTAGCAATATCAATCTCAACGACGGGGACCAGGTCGTCGCTACCCCTATCCAGAACTCTAGGGCGAGTCCCGCTGATCCCATCCACGCACAACCACCACCGGCTCCCGCCGTCGGGCAGCTAGGGATCACGTTCAGAAACGACGCACAGGGCGTCCGATTTGAGCATATCGCCCAGCGCTCGATAGTGCCCTCTAGGTTCGCACACTTAGCAGACCTTGACCACCTAGGGGTACTAGAGGGGATGCTCACGTTGTACGACAACGTGGGTTGGCGTGACTTCTTGTCTGTGTCGACGGACACCTACGTCCGTCTGACACTTGAGGTTCTTAGCTCGATAGCCCGGACCGATGAGGGATGCTCCTTCGCCTTATGAATCGGGAGTGTTAGATCACTCTCGATATGCTTAGAGCATTCTTTCAGTGGCCCGCTGTCCCTGAGCCCGACCGCGCCTACGCCCCCACACACATCCCACCGCTGTCGTTCGACCCACACACTTTTTGGACCCGGATCACGGGTTCACCACTTGCCTTTGACCCTAGTAGGGCCAAGGCCTCAGCCATCCTGCACCCCTGCCTCCGCATTGCACAGCGCCTCATGGCGACTACTTTCTTGGCGAGGTACGAGCCTGGGACGGCTGAGGCCTTGGCCCTACTAGGGTCAAAGCCAAGATGGGATCCCGTGATCCGTGTCCAGAAGGTGGAGGTGTCGAACGACGGGGGTGGGATGTGCGTGGGAGCGTAGGCACGGTCAGGGACAGGGACAGTGGGCCACTGGAAGAATGCACGAAGCATGTCAAGAGTGATCTCGCACTCTCGATCCATCAGGCGGAATGTGCATCCTCCAGGGGTCCGGTCAATCGAGCTCAGGACCTCAAGTGTCGGACGGATATAAGTATCCACCGACACCGCAAGAAAATCACGCCATCCCACGTTGTCGTACAACATGAGAAGCCCCTCTAGTACCCCTAGACGGTCAAGGTCAGCTAAGTATGTGAACCTAGAGAGTACTATCGAGCGATGGCAGATACGTTTGAACCTGGCGCGGTGTGCGTCGTTTCGAAACGTGATCCCCATCGGCCCAACAGCGGGAGCGGGTGGAGGGGCAGGGTCGGTAGGAATCGGCTGTGTGGGTGGAGGTGGACTGGGTGGAGGGGAGTCCTCCCTAGTAGCAGAGGGACCCGGATCATCCGGCCTCTTCCGCTTGGTGGAGGCTCCCCGCGTGCGTGGCCTAGTGCGGGGCGGCATGTGTGCGGCGAGTGCTTACCCAACAAAAATATAATGCAGCGTGCTAAATAATGGAACGAGTGTACCTGAACACACCACGAGAGCAAATCAGTAAGTGCGTGCGAAGAACGTCGCCTCCGCGAAGCCAAAAGCGCATCCAGAAGCTCCCCAAAGCTCCCCCAAGATAGCATGCAAATCAAACAATGATATCAGCAGATAATATTCAAAATACATGGGGGAGATGGGGTATAATAGATAGATAAAGAAGTTGATTTGGGTATGGGGCTCAATGGGCGTACGGATCAAGAAAAATGGGAGAAAATGGAGCTTTTGGGGCAAATAGGAGTCACCGGCGGTCGGCCGACGGTGAGGAAGGTCGCCGGTCGTCAGCGAGTCGGGGGGAACTCGGTCGCCGGCGATCGGGCAGTGGCAGCGGTCGGTGAGCTTCGTTTGGGCGAGCGAGCAGTGGCAGCGGGTGAGGGGAGACCAAACATTGCTGGGCTCGGGCGAATTTGGGAATAGGATGCGTTGAAATTCGTGTCGAGCCCGCAGCGTTTATATAAGGGAAGTTACGACTCGGTCGAGTGAATATGTCACTCGGCCGAGTGATCGTAAACGAAAAAATTTAAATTTCTCCCCGCAACTTACGACTTGGCCGAGTGGCTTTGCCTTACTCGGCCGAATGGAGAATCTCCACTCGGCCGAGTGGCACAAGCTACTCGGCAATTCTCGCCCTAGGAGGGTATCTGTTTCACTCGGTCGAGTGACTAAATGTACTCGGCCGAGTGGCAGTTAATACTGAAATGCACAAAAAAGACAGAGAGTTGGTTCTGTAGACTTCCCTGGTTGGTGCCCCACTCGGCCGAGTAGGGTCCTTTGCTCATCCGAGTCGCATATGATACTCGGCCGAGTGACGTGCTGTTTTCTGCTTCGGGGCTCCGTTTTCGCTATACTCTCTGTTTTTCTTCCTCCAATTGGTTTCTTCCTCCTCCTAAGCCTTGAGCGCATTCCTGGAGCGCTCTTTCTTGCCTCGGTCATCCTCCATATGATAGATCTCCTTTTCTCCTCTCCTGTCATAGAAATTAAGACCCTTTGTCACGATTTTTATGGGCAATTGACTCAAAACACTAGCAAAGTCTAAAACAAAAATAAAAACCAAAATAAAAATAATGCAAAAACCATCGGGTTGCCTCTCGACAAACGCTCGTTTAAGGTCTTGAGCTCGACCCCTTTGGATTTTCAAATTAGCGTAGGGATGTTGGGTGCGTATGAGATGCACCCGTCGAATTTGCCGGGAAGACCGCTCGGATTTGGATCGTGGTGGTGCATGGCCTTCCTTAGCGCCACTTCATCATGGGCAATGTTGGAGGATGGCTCCACCAAGCTTGAGCTTGTTCCGGTCTTTGACTTCGCCGGTGACACCGATCTTCGAATCGGTGGAGCTTTCTTTGGATTTTTCAATGTCGAGAGCTTGCAAAGCTCTCGTATTCTTGCGACTTCAGCGTCGCCATCATCATTCACCGCGGAGCTACTGGGAGAGTCCTCCAATGTCTCTTCTTCACTCAAATCTTGGCTTTCTTCAAAGCCATTATCGTGGAGTGCACCGATGGAGTGGGGGATAGCTTCTTCTATTACCTCATCAAGGAGGTATGAAAGGTCATCCGGCCGTCCCTTGAGTAGATATATTCTATTTACTTCACCCGTAGGGACTCCCTCGTAATAGTGCTTGAGCCGTTGTCCATTCACCTTGAATGTGGCTCCGTCTTTACCTTCTAACTCAAAGGCTCCTCCCGGTTGTATGTGCTTGATGGTGAATGGTCCGGACCACCGTGATCTCAACTTCCCGGGAAATATTCGGAGTCGGGAATTATATAGCAAGACTTTGTCTCCGACCATGAAGTCCGTGACAGTTATGCGTGCGTCGTGGAGAATCTTGGTCCTTTCTTTGTAAATCCTTGAGCTCTCGTAGGCATCTCTTCTAATTTCGTCAAGCTCATTGATGTCTAAGAGCTGCCTCACCGCCGCACTCTTATAGTCATAATTGAGGGTCTTGATGGCCCAATACGCGCGGTGCTCCAACTCTACCGGCAAGTGACAAGCTTTCCCATAAACAAGTCGGAACAGCGTGGTGCCAATGGGAGTGTGAAAGGCCGTGCGATATGCCCATAGAGCATCGTTTAACTTCATGGACCAATCCTTTCTAGATCGATCTATGGTCTTTTCAAGAATTTGCTTGATTTCTCTATTCGAAACCTCCACTTGGCCGCTTGTCTGAGGGTGATATGCCATTCCAATTCTATGGTTTACCCCGTATTTTTTCAACATGGCTTCAAACTTGTTTTCTATGAAGTGGCTTCCCCCGTCACTTATCAAAGTACGAGGCACCCCGAAGCGTGGGAAAATATTCTGCTTAAAAACTTGGAAACAACCCTCACATCATTGGTAGGGGTGGTGATGGCTTCTACCCATTTAGAGACGTAGTCCACGGCCAATAAGATGTACTTGTTACCTTTGCTTGACGGGAATGGTCCCATGAAGTCCACTCCCCAACAATCAAATAGCTCAATTTCTAGAATGGGCCTCATTGGCATCTCATTTCGTTTGGAAATGTTCCCGGTCCGTTGGCACCTATCACACCCCTTGACGAAGTCGTGGGTGTCTCTGAACATGGTCGGCCAAAAGAATCCACTCTGCAATATTTTAGCTGTGGTCTTGGAAGCGGCGTGATGTCCCCCGCATGGCATACCATGGCAATGCAAGATGATGGAGGTGGCCTCCTCCTTAGAAATGCATCTCTGAATAACCCCATCCTTGCATATCTTAAAGAGATACGGATCTTCCCAGAAATAGCTACGGACTTCATGCATAAATCTCCTCTTTTGCTGTGTGGGCATCCCGCATGGTTTAATCCCACAAGCCAAATAATTGACAAAGTCCGCATACCAAGGAACTTCCCCGGGCCTTATGGCGTATAGCCTCTCATCAACAAAGGTATCATCGATAGGTAAACTCTCATCCTCCTTGTCACGAACAAGCCTGGACAAATGATCTGCCACAACGTTGTCCGTACCCTTCTTGTCTCTGATTTCTAAATGAAACTCTTGCAATAAAAGTATCCACCTAATCAACCTTGGTTTGGCCTCTTTCTTGCTTAGAAGATACTTCAATGCCACGTGGTCGGTGTGGATAAATACCTTGGAACCAAGGAGGTAGGAGCGAAACTTTTCAATGGAATAGACGACCGCTAGAAGCTCTTTCTCAGTAGTTGTATAATTTTTCTGCGCGTCATCCAATGTTTTGCTTGCATAGAATATTACATAAAGATTTTGATGGAAATTGAATTCCACCCCAAGTGATTTTGATGATGAGCACACCAAATGACGCTTAGTGTACTAGCTACACTACTATTAAGTGTGCAGAATATGTGAAACTTTACTCATACTCAAAGAAGCGCAATCTACACTCAAAGACAAGGACGAACGTGGCTAAGATCAAATGATGAAGCTCAAAGCTCAAATAGATCAAGAAGCCCAAGTGAAGCTCACTTCTACTCCATCAAATTGATCAAGCTTCCGAAGACGTGTCCTAAGTCTATAGTGAGTGTGTTGTGTCTCTTTAGGGTATTTGTTAAAGCCAAATCATATAGACAAAACACACGCACACAAAAACAATTTGAAAATGTTTTTGAAAATCTTTTAATTCTTTTCAAAATGTTTTAGAGAGCTTTCTCTAGTCATCTTATAACTTTCGTAGTGAAACTCCACACACCCTGGAGTTAGCTACTTGTCTGACTAGATGTGTCGTAGGAAAAACTCCTCTGGGAGTCGACTACCAACAGTAGGGAGTCGACTACCAGCTGGGATTCAAGTATTCCTGAAACACTCTGGGAGTCGACTACCTACATGAGGGAGTCGACTACCAGCTGTAAAAATCTGACGTTTTTGACTTGAATTTTGAAAATTCATTGAGCGATTTTCTCCGTGATTTTTGGGACAAAAGTCAAAGTAAATTTGAATTTCAAATCTCAGAATTTTCCCTATAAATAAGAGCTAATTTCATTTGAGAAAAACACAACTATTGAAATCAAAATCTTTCGTGCAAACGCTCTGAAAATTCTATAAGCTCTCATTCTCTCTTTAGCCAATTATATTTTAATTGTGATCTTGCAAAATTCTGTTATTATTTTTTTTAAGATCATATTCTCGTTTTATTGGCTAATTGTTTTTCAAATCCTTATTGCTCTTCTCTTGATTTTTGTTTAAACGGATTTTTGAAAAACATTAGATCTAGATCACAAAGAATTCTCTCGTATCTTTGTGTGATCTAGACTCTTATTCTATCAAGCCACTACACACAATTTTGTCTATCTTTGTTTGGCTATAGAATCGGGTGTAAAACCCATCTCCACCAATTTATTGTGGTGAATTGGATATCTATTGTGTTGTTGTTGGAACACTAGACAAGTCTAGGTGTTGCCAGTTGGAAATCCTGGTCAAGACTAGGTCGTTGGAAATCCTAACGAGTGGAGTTAGGTACTTGTATTTGCCAAGGCAGATAGTGGAAAATCTCGTACCGGATTGGTCGGGGACTAGACGTACCCGGGTTGCGGGGAACCAGGATAAAATCACTTGTCTCTGCGTTTGTTTTTCTGTGATTGTTTATATTTCTTGTACAAGCATTTTTCATTTGCTAATCTTATATCTATGTAATTTCTTGTTTATTAATTATTGCAAAGATTGTTTATTTAATTCCGCTGTGTAAAGATCTCTGTGTAAAGATTTACATCTAGTTGTAATCTTTTCTATATCATATTACTTTGTTGATTAAGAACCAAGCGTAGATCACTCTACTTGGCTTCTTAGGCAACATTAGAAGGATTTTATTTGTGCTAATATTAACAATCGAAAAAGTTTACTGTTTGTACAACACTATTCAACCCCCCCTTCTAGTGTTGTTTGCCATCCACAGGATCCAACACTTGGTATCAGAGCAAGGCTACAAAGGTGATGGCGTCAACATCCTTTCACTCTGAAGGACTGAATACCATGCGACCATCACTGTTCAACGGAACCAACTACGCTAGCTGGAAGATCCGAATGAAGACTCACCTAGAGTCATTAGACATTGAAGCTTGGACCGTTACTAAAATCCCGTACATCGCACCTACCGACGTTGAGTTTGGGAAATGGTCTGTCGACGACAAGAAGAGAGCTAATCTCAATGCAAAAGCAATAAATGCACTATTTTGCAATGTTACAGGAAATGAGTTCAATCGAGTCTCCCAATGTGAGACAGCACACCAAATATAGCATACTCTTCAGGTAAGTCACGAAGGAACCGAAAAGGTAAAAGAATCACGCATAAATGTTTTACATTCAAAATTCGAATCCTTTAAAATGGAAGAAGGAGAGAGTATCACCGATGTGAATACTCATTTTACTAATATTACAAATGAGCTTGCAGGACTAGGAAAGAAACTTTCCGAATATGAGCAGGTAATGAAGATACTAAGATCCCTCCGACACGAGTGGAAGGGAAAGACAACTGCCATTCGAGAAGCTCACAACTTAAAGGACCTCACCATCGAAGAACTAATGGGAAATCTCATGGCATATGAGATTGAGCTTGAAGAAGACAAAAAGATCGAAGAAAAACCAAAGAAGAAGAATCTTGCGTTCAAAGCCCAAGAGGAAGATTCCGATTGCACGGACAAAGAAGACCATATCGCGTTCATCTCAAAAAACTTTAAAGTGTTCATCACAAGTAAGTATGGAAAACGATCTTTTAGACCCACTAACGGTATTATTTGTTTTGGTTGCAACAAACCAGGGCATGTCAAGAGAGACTGTCCATTGGAGAGAAACAATCGTGACTCCAGAGATCGTGGGAAGAACAAAGATAATAATGAAAAGCGAAACAACGGAAGAAACAAATTCCGACGACCAAAGAAGGAAGCTTACGCAGCCTTCGACCAGAGCGACGATTCCTCATCCGATGAATCCTCAGAAGAAGATAACGATGAAAGAAGAGAAACAGCACACATGTGCTTCATGGCATCTACATCCTCCAAGGTAAGCTCGCATCATGATTCATCTAGCGACAATGATTCGGCATCAAGTGATGATGAAGACATGGATTATAGGGGAGCATATAATGAGCTATGCAAAATGCATGAAAAGCTCATAAAAGAACATAGAAAAACACTTAGTAATATTAAAAAGGATACTAAAGAAAAAGAAGAAATCATTAAAGAAAATAGTCTCCTTAAAGAAAAGAATGATTTTTTGCAAAAAGATATTTCATTGGTAAATGAAAAAGTTGAAAATCTGAATAATCTTCTCGTATCTGTCAAAGATAAAGACGACGCTACGATGAAAATTATTGAGAATTTTAACAAAGGAAAAGGAAAGCTAGATAGTATAATAAAAGATCAAAAAGCCTCATCTAGCAAAACCGGGCTCGGTTATGGTTCACATCATACCAAGAAATGGGTTAAGCATACTAGGATACATATTCTAACGACAATTTTTTGAGCATCTGGATACCAAAGAAATTATCTGATCAACGAAGGAAAAGTATCCACCTAATCAACCTTGGTTTGGCCTCTTTCTTGCTTAGAAGATACTTCAATGCCACTTGGTCGGTGTGGACAAATACCTTGGAACCAAGGAGGTAGGAGCGAAACTTTTCAATGGAATAGACGACCGCTAGAAGCTCTTTCTCAGTAGTTGTATAATTTTTCTGCGCGTCATCCAATGTTTTGCTTGCATAGAATATTGCATAAAGCTTTTGATGGAAATTGAATTCCACCCCCAAGTGTTTTTATGATGAGCACACCAAATGACGTTTAGTGTACTAACTACACTACTATTAAGTATGCAGAATATGCGAAACTTTACTCACACTCAAAGAAGCGCAATCTACGCTCAAAGACAAGGACGAACGTGGCTAAGATCAAATGATGAAGCTCAAAGCTCAAATAGATCAAGAAGCCCAAGTGAAGCTCACTTCTACTCCATCAAATTGATCAAGCTTCCGAAGACGTGTCCTAAGTCTATAGTGAGTGTGTTGTGTCTCTTTAGGGTTTTTGTTAAAGCCAAATCATATAGACAAAACACACGCACACAAAAACAATTTGAAAAATGTTTTTGAAAATCTTTTAATTCTTTTCAAAATGTTTTAGAGAGCTTTCTCTAGTCATCTTATAACTTTCGTAGTGAAACTCCACACACCCTGGAGTTAGCTACTTGTCTGACTAGATGTGTCGCAGGAAAAACTCCTCTGGGAGTCGACTACCAACAGTAGGAAGTCGACTACCAGCTGGGATTCAAGTATTCCTGAAACACTCTGGGAGTCGACTACCTACATGAGGGAGTCGACTACCAGCTGTAAAAATCTGACGTTTTTGACTTGAATTTTGAAAATTCGTTGAGCGATTTTCTCCGTGATTTTTGGGACAAAAGTCAAAGTAAATTTGAATTTCAAATCTCAGAATTTTCCCTATAAATAAGAGCTAATTTCATTTGAGAAAAACACAACTATTGAAATCAAAATCTTTCGTGCAAACGCTCTGAAAATTCTATAAGCTCTCATTCTCTCTTTAGCCAATTATATTTTAATTGTGATCTTGCAAAATTCTGTTATTATTTTTTTAAGATCATATTCTCGTTTTATTGGCTAATTGTTTTTCAAATCCTTATTGCTCTTCTCTTGATTTTTGTTTAAACGGATTTTTGAAAAACATTAGATCTAGATCACAAAGAATTCTCTCGCATCTTTGTGTGATCTAGACTCTTATTCTATCAAGCCACTACACACAATTTTGTCTATCTTTGTTTGGTTATAGAATCGGGTGTAAAACCCATCTCCACCAATTTATTGTGGTGAATTGGATATCTTTTTTATTGTGCTGTTATTGGAACACTAGACAAGTCTAGGTGTTGCCAGTTGGAAATCCTGGTCAAGACTAGGTCGTTGGAAATCCTAACGAGTGGAGTTAGGTACTTGTATTTGCCAAGGCAGATAGTGGAAAATCTCGTACCGGATTGGTCGGGGACTGGACGTACCCGGGTTGCGGGGAACCAGGATAAAATTACTTTCCTCCGCGTTTGTTTTTCTGCGTTTGTTTATATTTCTTGTACAAGCATTTTTCATTTGCTAATCTTATATCTTTGTAATTCCTTGTTTATTAATTATTGCAAAGATTGTTTATTTAATTCCGCTGTGTAAAGATCTCTGTGTAAAGATTTACATCTGGTTGTAATCTGTTCTATATCATATTACTTTGTTGATTAAGAACCAAGCGTAGATCACTCTACTTGGCTTCTTAGGCAACATTAGAAGGATTTTATTTGTGCTAATATTAACAATCGAAAAAGTTTACTATTTGTACAACACTATTCACCCCCCCCCCCTTCTAGTGTTGTTTGCCATCCACAGGATCCAACAGCTTTCTGTCTTTCCTTTGTCCCAATACCGCTCCAATGGCTTGGTCACTTGCATCACACATGAGCTCAAAGGGAAGGCTCCAATCCGGTGGTTGTATGATAGGTGCAGAAATTAGTGCTTCCTTCTATGTATTGAACGCTTGCAAGCATTCACCTGAAAAAACAAACGGGGCATCTTTTGCAAGCATTCACCGTGGATCTCGTGTACATGCAATGAGAAAACAGAGTTTCAAAGAAATGATTAGTACAATGGAAGGGTTAGGTAAAAAAGATAAAGAAATAAAAATAATAATAATAAAAAGAAATAGCTAGGGTGGTAAGATCAAACGCAATCGCATCCCCGGCAACGGCGCCAAAAACTTGATCGCTCCGGAATGTAACCCAAAGAACGGTTGTAGTTTTACCGCAAGCGCACGGTATAGCGGCGAGCGGGTTATCGAACACAGGGAGGACGAATGACCGTGCTTGTTCCAATCAACCTGGCTATTAAGAAGAGAAAAGAGAGAAATTTGCCTTTGACGATCCTGTCACAATCGTCAGACAAAGTACGGAAATATCAAATCAAATAAAGAACGTCTAGGGAATGGGGAATCCTCGCTACTCACCGCATCTCGTCAATGTGGTTCATTGGTGTCAACATTGCTAGGGTAGAAATTCGGATGAACTAGTTGCAACTGAATGTAGAACCTAGCTCACGCTCTCGCACTATTGCCGGTCTATAGCTATCCTCAACATAAATAATGGAAATTGAATCTGGTAGATGATAATTCCCTGAGATTGTATCTCTGATCTCATGCACCACGACGGGCAAATCCGTGTCGTTTGTTTCAGGATTTTCAGGCAACTCCGGCATATAAGCATGAGTCTCATCAGGCGACTCCTCGTTGTGCTCCTTGGCAGGTTTCTCAAGCAGTGACACATCCAAACATACCTCCGGTAAGTAATCAAATGTATCTTGCAAAAGGTACAATGTGTCAAAGACATCTGAATCAAAATAAATATTAAATGGAATACAAGATTCAGAGATGGAATGGGTAAAAATATCTCCCTGAGTGGAAGCAGTAAGCTCTGGTGGGCGGTCCTCTGACGTAGTACATGGTGGAGGCGGCTGCGGAAGCTCTTTTGAAGGTGTGCAATACTCGGGCTCTACGTGAATATCTGTATCCTTGTCCCGAATAGCGTCCCTCTCAACAGTCTGCTCAGGCTCTGCTAGCACAGCCTCCTCGACATGCACTGCCTCGGCCTCATCCTCAGTAGGTGCAGGTGACACTATGGCCTCAGGCATCTCCTCCATGATATACAAGTATACACTGTCACCCTCAACTCGAGCGTGGACACCATCATCAATGATACCTACAGAAGAGATGCGATGAATAATAAAATTATGAAATTTACGCTCAGAAGGATCACCTGCAACTAGCATCATTGGACCAGTGGACCAAACTTCGTCACAATGCTACTCAATATGCCCGAGAATGTGTCATCGTTCTCTCCCTCGGGATCATGAGATGGAAGTGTCCTGCTGGTATCATCGACCACCTGTTGCAGTTCGTCAAGGGTCTCCTTCAGCTTGGCGTAAGCTTCCTCATGTTGAAATTGAAGAGTCGCCCTGCTCTCCTCCATTTGTACGAGTGCCAAATTGATGGGGTGGTCTAGACTCAAGAGACAAACGCGACTTTCGTAAGGCGTGTGTCCCTCCACATCGCAAGACTCGCAGTAGGCATAGCACTCTGAGTAGTGGTCATATCCATCCATCTGGTAGTATGGGTCCTGTGGATAATATCTGTATTCTTCCATTGGAGCCTCATACTGTGCCGAATAATCTTCACCTGAATAATCTTCGCCTGAATAATCCCAAAATTGTTCCATTGT